>CM050168.1:200697915-200867915 GCA_027410445.1 Discoglossus pictus | reverse complement strand
TTTGATGATGGACCACAGGTTCTCAATGGGGTTCAGATCAGGTGAACAAGGAGGCCATGTCATTAGATTTTCTTATTTTATACCCTTTCTTGCCAGCCACGCTGTGGAGTACTTGGACGCGTGTGATGGAGCATTGTCCTGCATGAAAATCATGTTTTTCTTGAAGGATGCAGACTTCTTCCTGTACCACTGCTTGAAGAAGGTGTCTTCCAGGAACTGGCAGTAGGACTGGGAGTTGAGCTTGACTCCATCCTCAAACCGAAAAGGCCCCACAAGCTCATCTTTGATGATACCAGCCCAAACCAGTACTCCACCTCCACCTTGCTGGCGTCTGAGTCGGACTGGAGCTCTCTGCCCTTTACCAATCCAGCCACGGGCCCATCCATCTGGCCGTCAAGACTCACTCTCATTTCATCAGTCCATAAAACCTTTGGAAAAATCAGTCTTGAGATATTTCTTGGCCCAGTCTTGACGTTTCAGCTTGTGTGTCTTGTTCAGTGGTGGTCGTCTTTCAGCCTTTCTTACCTTGGCCATGTCTCTGAGTATTGCACACCTTGTGCTTTTGGGCACTCCAGTGATGTTGCAGTGGCATCGTGGCAGCTGCACGCTTGACTTTTCTCAGTTCATGGGCAGTTATTTTGCGCCTTGGTTTTTCCACACGCTTCTTGCGACCCTGTTGACTATTTTGAATGAAACGCTTGATTGTTCGATGATCACGCTTCAGAAGCTTTGCAATTTTAAGAGTGCTGCATCCCTCTGCAAGATATCTCACTATTTTTGACTTATCTGAGCCTGTCAAGTCCTTCTTTTGACCCATTTTGCCAAAGGAAAGGAAGTTGCCTAATAATTATGCACACCTGATATAGGGTGTTGATGTCATTAGACCACACCCCTTCTCATTACAGAGATGCACATCACCTAATATGCTTAATTGGTAGTAGGCTTTCGAGCCTATACAGCTTGGAGTAAGACATGGGGGCCACGGGAGGTCCGTAGGGGCCCCTCAGAGGTGCAAGGTATCTCCCTCCTACCCCCCCCCCCTCTGCTCCCTCTTCTCCCTCCCTCCCTACCACTCTGCTCCTTCTTCTCCCTCCCTCCCTACCCCTCTGCTCCTTCCTTCCTTCCTTCCTTCTGAAACCTCTGAGCTGAATCGACGGTGACATCACTGCTGGTTGCTGATTGGCTAAAAAGCCAATCAGCACTCACATGCTTTGTGTGCGAGGGTACACAGCAGTGACTGTGTATCCATGATGATGGCTTACAGCAGCCGCTGAAGCAACGACATGAAGCTGCTGGGGGTGTAAACATCGCCCCCAGCACATTTTTTCTTTTTTTGCGAAAATATTTTGCATGTTTTCATGCAAACCTTTTTGCTTGGTGGATTATGTTGCATTCTACAGAATGCATTCATAATCCACCTCACTTTAATAGACCTTTAAGGGGAGGGTATCACATAACTTAGTAAACCGGTTACTTGTCATACCGCCCGATAAATGCACAAGTTTCCTGATAAAGTGTTGTATTCTGAGATAGGTGAAATGATCCTCCAGTGGTAGGTTAAACCGTCAAAAGTTAGCATAGTTTGTCCCACAACTCAGAAGCCCCTTAGATCTCCACCAAGCTAGCAAGTTTACTGGCAATGTTAGTGGCATATCCGCGTGGGGAATGACTGGGGTAAGTGGAGTAAGCAGTGGAGTCAATCGGGATTCACGATTACCCCAGACCCAGAGATCTAGAGTTTGTCTAATGAATGGACTAGAGCTCGCTCCCACCAATGTTAAGGTCTTAGAAACCCAAATAATAGTATCCCAAGAGTATGGACATAAGTCTAAGTTTTCAATAGCTACCCATAGCGGTTGATGTGTGGTGGAGTGTGCTATAGGCAAAAAACGATAGTTGTGCCGCCTAATATTACAATTTAAGGTTTGTGCACGATAAGCCCCCTCTCCCTCCATGCTGAAACATCACCTTTCTGGCTATACGGTGCAATTTATTACCCCATATGAAATTTAGGATTAGTTTTTGGAATCTTTCAAGTTCCTTATAGTTGATTTTTATTTTTAGCGTGCAGAATAAATAGAGCAGGCACGGTAGCGTGTTCATCTTAATAGAGTTAATTCAACCTAGCCAAGATAGTTGGCTTTTGGACCATTTTTGTAAGTCTAGGCTTAATTCCCTTAACATCTTTGGGTAGTTCATCTTATATAAGTCTGTAACTTTATTTGTAATGTTAACTCCCAAGTATCTTTTATGAGATTTGGGCCAAGACCGCTTGTAATCCCTACTGATTGTCTCAATATCCTGTTGCTTCATCTGGATACTCAGTTCCTTTTGAGGTGCAGCATTTTTGTGGTGATGTGCGCCTATCCTCACACCCTTAATCTTAGAGTTGCACCTGATCGATTGCACCAGAGGCTCTATTGTTAAAGCAAACAAAAGGGGAGAGAGCGGACAGCCCTGTCTGGTGCCCCTTTGTATGTCTATAAATACTATAGAGTTACCCGGTAGTTTCAGCTGGGCTCTTGGGGAGCTGTAGTAAAAGTTAATCAAGCTGATGAATTGCTCAGGAAAACCAAACTTCCCTAGGACTGCCCTAAGGTATGACCACTGCACCGAATCAAAGGCCTTGTTGATATCTAAGGCTAGCAGATAAGTAGGAATTTTTAGCAGGTTTGCCCTGTGGACTACTTTCAATACCCTGCACACATTATCTCTCGCTTGCCTATGTGGTATGAATTCCACTTTGTCCTTGTATATAGGAGTAGGTAGAAAACGTGCAACCCTATTTGCAATGAGTTTTGCTAGGATCTTTGTGTGCTCATTTAGCAATGAAATAGGCCTATAATTTTTTGCTTCGAACTGGTCCCAGGTGCAAATCCTTCAAGAGCAAATTAATCCGTTTGTGAGAGAACTGACTGTCCCTGAGCTGCCCTGACCTATCCAGGCTGGGATTTAACACCAAATTCAAATCACCTCCCAAGATTATGTGCCCAAGGTTTTGGGATTTAATATATTGAAGCAATGAAAATTGTGGGCCTTATGGTAGGCACATATAAAGTTATCAGAGATAATTAAATCCTAAGAGGTACCCAGTGAGAATTATATAATTGCCTTTCTGATCTATTTTGCTGTGTTCTATTAAAGGGAAGTCTTTATGAAGTAGAATTGCAGCCCCCTCATGCTTTGTGTATTGACTAGTTGCAATATATACAGGATAGTGTTTATGAAGATATTTTGGTATCTTGGGATGCACAAAATGTGTCTCTTGCAGAAATATTACTGAGGGTTGCAACTGTTGATCTGAAATAAAAACCTTGCACCTTCTAAATTGTTTATTAAATCCCCTAACAATTTGAGTAATACAAGTGAAATTTTGATCAGTCATCGTATCTATAAAAACACTCTACTGTTTGCTCTAAGAAGCCCTGTGACTTACCCAGGATTAGCTGACACTGATGGGGAGAGGACCCAGGACCCCAGCAATCAGGTCTGTCTTTCTGGCGTCTTAGAGTCGCTGCTGGCATATAGGGAAAGGGAGGGAGTAACGTAGAACAAATAACATTTGTAAGAACATACATCTGAATATCTCCTCCATGGATTACTTTGGCACCAAAGTGCCAGTGGACAGCATGGAACCCCTTTGGTCCATCTTAAACCCTCCTTAGAAGGAGTACAAAAATCTATCAGCCCTTAGTAACACAATTTGGCTTTCAACGCTGAACATTTCGGCCTGTCTACCTTATACAGGTGAGCCGATGTAATTTATTAATTAAACATTGGATACAATTTTAATAAACAACTTTATCTTTACTCCCTAAATTTGTATTAATGTACTGGACCGTCATTTCCTCACACATCTTTGTCTATGTAGCCCTCTGTCCTTACAGCCCTTCTACAGTTTCCTAACTGAGACACTAGTATTCCTGTGTTCTAATCAAGCTCCCCATATAACCACAGCCATGTAATGTTCTAATAGCCTAGGTTAACTATGCCCCGATGTATGGATCACAAAGTCTTTTTAGGGACATGTCCCATTAACATCTAGTCTAACCTGTCTTTACATGGTATCGTATAGTTCGGAGATTCAAACCCTCAATACACAGGTAATGGTTATCCAGTCCAGGGGATCAGTCTTTTGCTAGTAAGAACATGAACGGAAGTCCATCCATTTCAGATTGCTAGTGCAGAAAGACCCCTGAGGTCCCAGGAATAAAAAATGTACTAGTCTCGAGTGCTTAGTTTCCTTGTGAGGTGGAAGGACTGGAATCCATTGAATTCGAGATGTCTTCTCTACCCGCTCGATTTTGTGGACAACGTTTGCCCCTGGTTACCTCTGTCCCAACTGTAAGCAGGGGGTGGTTCCGGATATCCTTGTAATTCCCCCTTTTTGATTAAGTTCAAGCAAATGGGTAATAGTCGCCATTCCTCAAAGTTGTGTACGGTATGCAAGCTGGTACCTATTTGAGATGTGAGGCTGAACGGGAACCCCCATCTGTACCTAATGTTATTCCTGTTTAGGATCAATAGTGACGGGCGCATCTGTCTGCGTTTGAGTAACGTTGCGGGGGCAAGATCCGCGTACACCTGATTTGTCGCACCATCTGGCCCTATAATGGCTGGCATTTCCCTGGTTGCTTGCAACACCAGGTCTTTATTTTTCTGTCGCAGAAAACGGGCAATAACATATTTTGGTTGTCCTACCTCCATCTGCCACTCCTCATTGCCCTGTGCGCTCTCTCTATCTCCCAGGACTCAGGCAGGAGTGCGGATAACAGTGTGCCTACCACCGCTTTTAAATAAGGGATCAGATCCACAATTGCGGTCGGAACCCCCCCTCAGCCTTATGTTGTGCCTTCTGGACCTATTTTCTAAGTCCTCTAGTTTGGACTCCAGGCTGAGAATCTGGCTAGAATTCGATGCAATGTCAGCGCTATGCTGTGTTTGAGTTTCCACTAGTTGATCCACTATTAAATCCAAGTTATGTGTGCGCTGTCCCAAGTCTTTCAAATCCTGTTTCAACTCATTGACAAGGAATAATCGAGTTTGTAAAGGCTGATCAAACTTGGCTAGGGAAAAATCGGACACATTAAAGTTAGGTTAAGGATGTCCATCTCCTTCCAGATCTGATCCTTGTGATGAGGCTGTCACTGATTTATGTGATGGTGATTTGATTAGGGTGTTTTTATTTTGAGATACTCGGATATACTTTTAGAAGTCAGATTTTTCTTTGCGTTGCCCATTTTTGCCCTCGCAGCTTAAAAGTCCTTCACAGATTTCCTGATAACTTTGTGTGGTCTCACTCACAAACTGTATCCAAACTTGGTGTATTAGTGCAATTACTGAGGGATTTATTTAGTGCATCTCCTGATTATGTATAAGAGGGTTATGATGTATGAATATTTACAACCTATCCATGGGTATTTGCTGCTCAACTATTGTATACATTCTTCTGCAGAGCCTTTGGCCTCCTAATTTAATTGTTGCAGATACGGCAAGCCTTTTGCCATATGAGAGGCTGAAGTTTGGCAGGTCTCCCGAAGTTGGCAGTATTGTGTAGCTCAAAATCATATATCCTGCACACTATCACTGTGCTTGTAACCAATTCTTTCAGTCTCTTTTATAAAAGTCTGTGCGGTTTTCCAGACTTTTGCTCCTCTCTGTTATAATTTATTACATTTAATTATCTTTGTCCCAAAGCACATATATAGCCTTCGCTATTTTATCACTGATGGTTTCCCTGTGTTCTGGCTGCATGCATGTAATCAGAGTCTTACAAGATGGCTCCTGCCACCAGGCTTTGGCGGTAAAGGCCACCCACCTTCTGCTGGGCTTTGACCCTGGCCTTATTCTCCCTAGCTATGGGGTCCAGCCACTGACTGTCCCCTTTTGGTGTTTGTACCAGTCTCTTTAGCCCTCCCTGCCCCCACCAGCCTCTATGGTTGCTTAAGGCTGCACTGTTTCTGGGCTCCCTGATTTTGGTGGTCCTGTGGTCACTGCTCATGTGGGTCTCGAGTATCGGGTGGACCCTCTCCCCAGATCCTGCTCACCTCTGTGTAGGGGGAGACGCTGTGCACCTCCATCGCAGGAGGCCTGATATAGTAGGCCTCAACTGTGTGGACCCGAATTTCAGTGCAAACATGATAATTAAGGTGCGTTTTAGATGCCTTGTCGCTTCAGACAGTGAAATATATGTTTTTTTATTTGGCGATACCCCCAATTTTAGGTAAATATTGCTATTTATATGTATTGTAGCTGTGGAGCTGCAGTTCCACACGTCTGTCAGCTCTGCTAGACAATTTCTGCTGTACTGAGATGACTTGATGTTGGCAATGTAGAGGAGGAGACAGTTTATGCCTTGGAAGGTGAGTTCTCTTCCATTAGAACAGCAGACACTTGCACAGGAAATCTTTCTCTTTTCTGTCTCTTCACACCACTGAATCCTGCTGGAGACTTTGATGTAGAAAGTTTCACTAGAAACCTATCAAGACAAACTTGCTTTTGCCTTCATTTCTGAAGTGAGACATTGCTTGATCATTAAACAAGTTCACATTTTGGTTTGCTAGGGCTTTCACAACATTTTGTAATTTAGCCCATTTAGCTCACATTTGTTTGATCATTACAGGAGGTGCTTCCCCCCTTTCCTCCTCTTCACCTGAAGAAAGTTCCTCAGCCAGTTACCGCTCCCTTTGATGTTTCTGCAGCTCCTCAGTGCTGACCTTTTTGTCTGTGCTCCTCCACTAAATCTTCAATGTCTACATTACTCATCTCCAAGCTCATGGACTTGCCCAGAGACACAACGCCCTCCACTACTGAACTAGGTTCAGCCTCCAAGTTTCTCAGAGTTGCAGCTTCTGGCCACAGTTTCCACCAGGCATAGTTAATGGTCTTGTAAGAGACTGCACACCATGTCTTATCTATCAGAGTGACAAAGTGGAGGATATTGAAATGGTCCTTCCAGAATTGTCTCAGTATCAACTCAATATCCAAGTTCACCTCGAAACACCTCTGGAAGAGGGCCTTGGTGTACAATTTCATAACATTTGAGATGACTTGCTGGTCCATGGGCTGGATCAGAGGAGTTGTGCAAGGGGGCAAGAACTTCACAGTTATAAAGTTAAAGTCCTCCAGCAAGTTGTCTGCCCTCATAGGCAGTTCTTTCTCCTTCAAATATTTTTTGACAGGGAGGCTAAACACGTTGGTACCAAACACTTAATTCATCGATTCAATAAAGAACTGCCTTGTTATGCAGGCTTTGCTTTTGGCCCTCCACATTACATTTACAGTTGTGCTCAAAAGTTTACATATCTTGGCAGAAATTGTGGCACATATTTGAAAAATATGACTGATCATGCAAAAGAAATGTCTTTTATTGAAGGATAGTGACCATATGAAGCCATTTATTATCACTTAATACTGTGAATTGCCCTTTAGCATCAATTACAGCATGCAGTCTTTTGTAATAGTTGTCTATGAGGCCCCTAATTTTGCAGGTGGTATAGCTGCCCAAATTGCCTTTGGTCGTCTTGCATGAACCGCACGTTTGAGATCTCCCCAGAGTGGCTCCATGATATTAAGGTTAGGAGACTGTGATGGCCACTCCAGAACCTTCACCTTTTGGAGGGTCAACTTGGCCTGATGCTTAGGGTCATTGTCATGCTGGAAAGTCCCATGCGCAGCCTTCGTGCAGAAGAATGCAAATTGTCTGTCAATATTTTCTGATAACATGCTGCATTCATCTTGCTATCAATTTTCACAAGATTCCCCGGGCCTTTACCACCATGCTTCACAGTGGGGATGGTATTCTTTTCACTATAGGCCTTGTTAACCCTTTTCCAAACATAGCCCTTATGGTTGTGACCAGAAAGCTCTTTTTTGGTCTCGTCACTCCAAATTACAGTGTGTCAGAAGCTGTGAGGCGTGTCAAGGTGTTGTCTGGCGTATTGTAACCAGGCTTTTTTTGTGGCATTGGCCCTGTTTCTGGCAACTCGACCATGCAGCTCATTTCAAATAACGTCGTATTGTGCTCCTTGAAACAACCACACCCTCTTTTTCCAGAGCAGCCTGTATGTCTCCTGAGGTTACCTGTGGGCTTTTCTTTTTATTCCGAACAATTCTTCGGGCAGTTGTGGCTGAAATCTTTCTTGGTCTACCTGACCTTTGGCTTGGTATCGAGAGATCCCTGAATGTTCCACTTCTTAATAAGTGATTGAACAGTACTGACTGGCATTTTCAAGGCTCGGGATCTCTTTTTATATCTTTTTCCATCTCTATGAAGTTCCATTACCTTGCTACGCAGATCTTTTGACTGTTCTTTTCTGCTCCCCATGGCTCAGTATTTAGCCGGCTCAGTGCATCCATGTGAGAGCTAACAAACTCATTGACTATTTAATACACAAACACTAATTGCAATTTTAAAAAGCCACAGGTGTGGGAAGGTAACCTTTCATTGCCATTTTAACTTGTGTGTGTCACCTTGTGTGTCTGTAATCAGGCCAAACAGTCAAGGGTATCTAAACCTTTGATCAGGGCCATTTGGGTGATTTCTGTTATTATTGTAATTTAAAAAGGAGCCAAACAACTATGTAATAATAAATGGTTTCATATGTTCACTATCCTTCAATAAAATAACATTTTTTACATCAGTCATATTTTCAAAATAAATGTCACAATTTCTGCCAGGGTATACAAACTTCTGAGCTCAACTGTAACTTGCTTTTTATCACATTTTGGTCCCTATTCAATTGTAATTCCGCAGTTGCCTACATACCAGCCATAAGTCTACCTAGCCGAAAACCTAAACCGTAAACCATGCACCCCGTAAGTAGCATTTCAGAGCATGATCATGATCAAGGCCGTAATTAACCATTTATAAACAGCCAATAGTAAATGAGACCATCATCATGACATCAGTTAAACATGGAGTATAAACCACAATCACTTAGCGTTTAGAAGTCCCAATCAGTCGCAATCTGGCAATGTACAAAATAATAAAAATGAATGAAGGAAATATTTTAGTCCATGTGGGTGGTCTGATGTATTAACTCCTTGATTACTGAGATTGATAGATAACAGAAATGAAACAGAAAAAAATTGATAGCAGATTTGTGAGCTTGAGACTGTTGTGCAATTAATTCTAATGTCTTTCATCGCTTTCCCCGCCTTTAAACTGCAGTGATTTTTTTATTTGTATTTATTTTGAGTCCTATCTGGTACTCTTAGGATTTTCTTCTACATTTGCCATTTACAGGTGTGAAAACAATTGTGGCTTGAGGAATTGTAGCAATTGAATAATGATTTGCGATTTGTAACATTTACGGGCTTGAAAGATCAAAGGCTTAGCTGGGTTGGAGTTACGATTTTAACAACTGCAGGGATTTTGAGCCCGTAACCCGCAAACTGTTTGCGAGTAGCTAAAAGACGCCAATTGAATAGTAAATTTGTTTACTGTGATAGACTAATATAGGCTTACTTTTTAAATCCCCACTAGCATTCCCACACAGCAACAGAGTTAGCCTGTCTTTCATTGGCTTGTACCCTGGCAGTGTCTTCTCCTTTTGAGCTATGTAGGTTCTGTTAGGTAATTTCTTCCAAAATAAACCAGTTTTGTCACAATGAAAGACTTGTTGGGAAATAAAAGCCTCAGCCTCTACATAGTCTCTAAACTCCCTAACAACATATTCACTGGCCTTCTTCAAACTCATGATGTAAGCACAAGCTACAGTTTGATTCTTGTAAGCACAACCTACACTTTGGTTCTTATAGGCACAGGCTACACTTTGGTCCTCATAGGGACAGGCTACACTTTGATTCTTGTAAGCACAAGCTACTTTGATTCTTATAGACACAGGGGACACTTTGATTCTTTCAGGCACAGACTGCTCTTGGGCTCCTGCAGGCACAGACTGCTCTTGGGCTATTGTTAGCACAAACTAAACTACGCCACAGTATAGCACTTTAGTTAACTTCCTGGAGAGACAGGATGTGGGGTGTCGCAAACGTGTAGACTTCTGAGCAAGTGTCGAGTTCCAAGCAATTTTTTTCTCATGGAGAATCGCGCAGACAAGAACAGAGGTACCACTGTAAAATCTCAGAGATTGCATTTTTTTATTTTTCCATTATATAACCATTTTGCAGATTTTCAAGTGTATTAATTTAAATATATGACCACAATGCTCCATTGATTTAGTTATTTTTAATACAATGATTACTTCTCACTTGACAAAATAAATAGATACACGCAGGAAGAAATATTGTCATATAGTTATAGAAAACTGCAAGTAATGTACCTTGGTACTCAACGTTAATCGGTTTCCGGAGGGCAGGTTGAGTACCAAAAAGGTTGAATACCAAACTCCCATAAGAAGTAATGTAAACTGCTTTTAACAAAATAGATGAGTACAAAGGTAGTGCAATGAGCACCATGGTTTTAGCCCATCTAGACACTTTGAATATTGACATCTTCGAGTTTGGAGGTAGTCGAGTACTGAGGGTTCACTTGTATGTAATAGGTAATGCATTTCTAACGTTTGGGGGGGGGGGGGGGGGAACACATTTGAGCATTATTAATTAAATCTCTGTGAAATAGTATGCGTGATGCATGGTATCTTGGTTGTCTGTTTTTAATTTATCAGATTAAAAATAAACTGGATTTGTAAGAAATTGGGACAGTCTTTTGGCTATAAATAATCATAAGTGTTCAGTACTGAGAATATTTCTTGTGTGATGTTGGGAATAACTGAACAGTGAATGTTTTACTTTGTAAATTATAGGACAATGCACTTGACAGACGGCGACGTGCCTCCATCCATGTCTGGAAGTTGTGGGGCATGTCTTAATGGGAAGTTATATATCTTCGGTGGGTATGATGACAAAGGGTACAGCAATAAGGTACAGTGTTTCCTGCTTTTCAATTTTATGAATTTTCCAGTTATATGTTTACCTTGTTTTTTTTTCTCTTTAAAGACTAATGGCTGTGGTTTACCCTTTAAAATTAAAGGGACATGGAAGGTTTGTTGATTTTTCTAGCAATATAGTGTAATACATCTATGAATCTATTCTTAAAAGTTTTAGGCTTTTCAGCCTAAAATCATACAATTTATACTGTTTGGTTCTGTCTTCCATAGTCCATACCCAGGAATACACAAACTGTAAAGTACAGTGTTTCAAATTAGCCAATCGGTGACTTCAAGTAGCATGTTCAAGTAGGAAAACAGTTTTTAGACGGAAAAAGCAGAGTACACAAAAGTAAAGAGATGCATAGTTATATTATACTTGCTACTTGCCCATCAAAAATGACGTGAATAAAATGTTAATGCTGGCAATGCTGTTTGCCACCCAATGTGAGCACCTTCGGCACTCATTGCGAGCCCCGTGCTGAGCACCTTCGGCGCCCACTGCGAGTCTCTCCCCCTGTCTACCTGTGTCTCCTTTCCCCCTCCCCTGTGTTTTTTTTACCAACCTTTATCTCCCCGCTTTCTCTTCCCCCTCCCCTGTGTCTCTTTCCCCCTTTGTCTTTTCCCCCTCTCTCTCTCCCCTGTGTCTCTTTGCCCCTCTCTCCCCCATGTCTCTGCCCCCCCCCTCCCTCCCCTGTGTCTTTGCCTCCTCTCCCCCCTTTTTCTTTGCCTCCTCTCCCTCACCTATGTTTCTCCCCCCACCTCTCCCTCCCCTGTGTCTCTTTCCCCCTCCCTCCCCTTTGTCTCTTTTTACCCCACCCTGTGTCTATCCCCCCCTCTCCCTTCCCCTGTTACTCTCCCCCTATGTCTCCCCCCCCTCACCTGTGTCTCTTTTCAGCCCTCTCCATCCCATATCTTTTTTCCCATCTCTCCCTCCCCTGTGTCTCTTCCCCCCTCTCCCTCCCCTGTGTCTCTTCCCCCCTCTCCCTCCCCTGTGTCTCTTCCCCCCTCTCCCTCCCCTGTGTCTCTTCCCCCTCTCCCTCTCCTGTGTCCATCCTTTCCCCTCTCACCTTACTATCAGGTGAGCAGCTCCTGCTGCTCTCTCCTCCTTGCAGCGCAGCTCCTAGCTGTGTCCGAACCGGCATATGCTAATGACGTGACGTCACATGCCGGCGCTGCAGGAAGGAGAGAGCAGCAGGAGCTGCTCGCCTGATAGTAAGGTGAGAGGGGAAAGGGAGGATGAGGGGAAGGAGGGAGGAGACACAGCACTGGCAGGAACCAGGTAAAGGGTGTTGCGAGCCCAGGGGGCTTCACGATGAAGGGAGTTATGCGAGGTTGGAGGCCTCGCGATGAGCTCCTTTGGCGCTCATTGCAGCCCAAGTGCTGTGCGGCTGCTTTGCCTCGCATCGCAAGGCTCTCATGTGCGACGGTGTCGCTGGCTCGCAACTGCGTGACCAACATCGCAAACATTACGGACAGCGTTGTTGGTCCACAACTATATATGTGATTTCTAGTGAAATTCAGAAACCTTCCATGTCCCTTTAAGACAAACTATTATATTGTCCAATTCATAAATTTATACACACTTAAAACTCTTAATATTGCAACAGATTCTGTTAGCTACTCGAAATCCGATTACGAGTTCCCCACCCACAATCACTACAGGCTAGCCAAAGCTGCAAAACTGGCCTTGGAACTCCATTGGTTTTAGTACAGCTTGACTATTACGAGCTCTGAATAATTAAAGTTACACAAAATCAATATTCTATTAGACCAGTAGTAGCTCTAGCTTTCAAATAAATTCTGACTCGCAAATGAAAAAAGTAACCTGTTTATGTAACAAATATTACGAGTACTAAATAGTACTCTCAAGGGCTTTTTCAAACACTTATTAAAGCTATAACAGCAATTAAAGGCATATCTAAGTGAGCTGGACTATGAATGCATCTGATGAGAAGTAGTAGTGTATGCAACATTTTTCTGCATGAAAACCCCCCAAAATAAAAATGTAAATACTTACATTGAAGTCAGCAAAATCTCTTGTAATTTCTGACATTTGCAAATCAGGGTTAGCACCCTCCAAACCCAGGCTAAATTAGCATCACATTTATAATGATTTTTTTGGCCAATTGGGTTAACTGCAAATTTTAAATTTAACTCTGGGTTCCTGTTTGTGGTGCGATGCAGCCTGGGATGTGTAGTGTATCACTGATATGTGCTATGTATTGCTACTGACATAGAAAAAAATATTATTTTTAACTGTTATTTCTGAGTTTCAGGGACTCAAGGGGTTAATATATATCATGAATCCCAAATGGACTAAAACAGATGATCAAATGCATTTTATAGATTGCTAGAGTTCCCGATTGTCGCCCGAGCGGCAAACATTACTTATTGGCACTAATTAATTCCTATTACGATTACTTGTAACTTCCATTGTTTACTGACGTCATGATGATGGTCTTATTTACTATTGGCTGTCTCTAAGAAGTAAATTACAGGCTTGTTTAAATATCGTCAGATCATATGATCACGTCTCCTCAAATAGGACTTAAAAAGGCAGGGTTTATGAGTTTTTACTTAAGAAGGTAAATTGTGAGCTAAAGTCAATAGAATACATCTAATAGAATATGGCCCTTATAACACAAACTTATGTAAAAGCTTAATTTTCAACACCCAATCAGTATTCCTTTTCACTAGAAAATAGAGTTGCATCTCTACAAAGCTTGTCACCTTAACTAAAATGTTTGTCATTAAAGAAGGCATTACTTTATATTGTAATACTCCATATTGTTCATCTTTGGTCCCGGGTACGCTCAACTTCAGTATTTAGAATAAAGCATATGTAAAATATGCATTTCTTTAACCAAACTATTTGATAAATGGTATAAAACTAGCTGAATGAATGCATTTCTAATTTAAAATTCCATGTCTCGCATGCAATTTAAACCAATATATGGCTGAATAGGCCAGCTAAAAACATACAAATATGTGTATTAACCTTTCTAGCAGTAATTCCGAGCATGGCTCAGGGTTAATTTACTCTTATTAAATCGGTAACCCCGAGCCACACTCTGGGTCTTCAGGGAGGATCTGGAGGGGGTCGTCACAAGCGCGTCATATCATTAGCTTATGCCGGTTCCAAAGAAAGGCATAAGGCAACGCGCTGCGGGGCTCCGATCAGCAGCAGGAGCTGATTGGAGGCTACTAAAAAGAGAGAAGAGAGGGTAGAAGGAGGGAAGAGGAGGATGAGGGGGGGGGAGGAAGAGTAGGAGGATGAGGGGGGGGAAGAGGAGGAGGAGGATGAGGGGGGGGAAGAGGAGGAGGAGGAGGATGAGGGGGGGGAAGAGGAGGAGGAGGATGAGGGGGGGGAGGAGGAGGAGGATGAGGGGGGGGAGGAGGAGGAGAGGGGGGAAAGGGAGCGGGAAGGGGTAATGGTGTCTAAAGGCGATATGATTATGTCCGTATTTTAGAATGTACCGCTTTAACATTCTAAATACTGACATAATCATACCTCCAGGGAGGTTAAAGGGATATGTAAGTTTTGTGAATTATGAATGCATCTGATAGAGGAGCATTAATAGTATATTAAAAGAAAATGTTTGCATGAAAAAATACCAAAATAAACATTTACACACTTACCTTGAAATTAACAAAATCTATTGTAATTTCTGACAGTTTAAAATTAAGGTCAACACCCCCGCCAATTTGTTTTGGCCAATCCGGTTAGATGAAAGATTTGAGACCTAGCACTGTTAGTTGCTATGGCAACAGCACACAGCATAGACAGGAAGCAGGGATGAGTCATATGCCAGCAGTGACTGGGAGGCTGACAACACTGCTCTCCTATTGGCTGAGCAAGCAAGAGCAGGTAAATAGTGGATTAACATTGCTCCCTGGATGCTGCATGCTGATTGGGTGGGGGTCAGGAACTTGTGTATACAGCCCCTGGGGGTGTCAACACAATCATTAGAAGGATAATTTTAGATATTAATAAAATTATAATGTTTTATGAGATGTGCTGTATACATATAGGTTGCTTTTTGCCTATAGAGTGTAGAAATTTATTAATCCAGCAAATTTAGATATCCCTTTAAACAATATTGTCTGTTGCTTGATTATGTGTTTCTAAAGACCACACTTGTACTATCTTGAAATTTCTTATGCTACAGCAAATTTAAATGTTGATCCAGTAAGTCTTCACAGGTGTTCAATATCTACAACTATTTTGCACCAATAGTATAAGTATTACAAATGGATCTACAGTACTATACAGTTATAGAACATATTAATTGAGGTAAAAAAGACTATTAATCCATCAAGTTCAACTGTTTCAGATCTCCTCTGATCTTTGTCAAAGACATAAATATGTTTAAAGATTTGAGTATATTTTGTAATTATGAAAAACATATGCAAAGATACATGAAATTACAAGACCTTCACTAATTTCCCTGTATTGTTTAAGTTGTATTTCATGAATCTTCGATCAAGGACTGGACCCTATACATGGAAATATGTTAAGAACTTCAAAGGACAACCACCCACAGCACGGGATAAACTGTCTTGCTGGGTTTACAAGGACAGGTGAGAAATTTAAAAACATGGATTGTTTGTGTTCTGTTACAGTATCCTAAGAGTTATTACATTTAAAATATTATTTATTTAAAAAACAGTAATAGTTCACTGCTTTTTGTTATCCATTTATCTGGAACCCTTTTTGTTCGTTGCCTTTAAATCCCGAGGGTCTGTGTAAATGTTAATTATTTACTGTGTTCTTAAAGAGACGTAGAGCATTTTGCACCTTAATGATGAGGGAGCTTTTGTGCTAGGGGATAGGATGGTAGAAAGGCTGGGGGAGTTTTTAAACTAGTAGGTGGGGGGGGGGGGGGGAGAGGGACTAGACATAAGTAATGGGGTAGAAAGTGTAGAGGGTATAAGGGAGGAATTAACAACTCATAGGAGAGGAGATGGGGAGGGGTAGTATAGTCAATAGGGAGGTAGTAATAAGTAACTCAAGTACAGTGGCACTTCAGAACTACAGACTCATAACATAAGGTGTATGCTTGCTAATGCCAGAAGCTTGCCAGGAAAAATGGGAGAGTTAGAATTATTAGCAATTAATGAAAAATGGAATTTAATAGGCATTACCTAAACATGGTGGGATGAATCTCATGGCCGGACTGTTAATCTGAAAGGTTATAACCTATTTAGGAAAGATAGAGGCAATGGTAAAAATGGAGGAGGGATTTGTCTGTATGTTAAGCCTGAATTTAAGCCTATAGTCAGGGAAGATATTTATGGCGGAACTAGTGATAACATTGAATGTTTGTGGAGCAGCAAATTCCAAAAGAATATTAGTAGGCGTATGCAATACACCCCCAAATATGGCTGAAAGTGAGGAAATATATTTTTTATTGTTACAGATTGTAAATGCATCTAAGCGTGGGCAAGTTCTAATATTGGGAGATTTCAATTACCCTGATATAAACTGGATAAATGAGACCAGCAGTTCAGCTAAGGGGAGCAGTTTCTTGAGTACACACAGGGATCATTATCTGTCCCAGGTTATACAAGAGCCTACTAGAAATGAGGCCATCTTGGATTTAGTTATCACAAATAATATTGATATGGTATCAAATGTTGAAATAGGGCAACCTTTGGGAAACAGTGATCACAACACAGTCTCATTTGAGATTGAAGTAAAAAAACTAATTTTAAGGGGCCAACAAAAACTGTTAACTTTGAAAGGGCAGATTTTAACGGTCTAAGGGCAGCAATACAAAGTATAGACTGGGACAGAGAACTGGCAGGTAAAAACACTGAACATAAATGGACAACATTTAAATCCTTACAAAATATACATATACATCGGCATATACCGTGTGGGAATAAAAGTAAAAGGAGTAACTCACATCCACTGTGGCTTAACAATGATTTAAAGATAACTTTAAAAGGGGACTGGATTTATTTCTAATTAAAAAGGGAACTCAGGGTTATCATGGATAATTAGAGAAAGTGTATTGATCCAGTGAGAAATCTGATCGCCAGTATTTGGGGTCAGGAAGGAATTTGTTTTTTTTTTTCCCTTTGAGACGATTGGCTAAGTCTCACTTGGGTTTTTGTTCTGTTTGCCTTCCTCTGGATTAATGAATAATTAAAAATAAAAAGTTAATAATTAAATAATTGATTAATAATTAATTAACAACTAATTAATTCATATTTAATCTGCATATTGCAGATCAGAGGAGATCTTAAAAGGTTGAACTTGATGGACTGAAAGTCTTTTTTCAACCTTAATTACTATGTAACTATAATTATTTATTTATTGCATGACATCTTTGCAAAGCAAAGATCTGTCTACCAGCTGATTAGACACCATAGGTTCCTAAATCAACCACAATTGGTGACCCTGGCAAGTTATATTTAACACATAGCACTGGGAACTTCATTTATATCACAGTATTTGCTTTTGTAAAATACTGATGTACACTGTTGTACAAATGATTAATATAGGGACAAATTGCTCTAATTTTTCTAAACCAGTCAGGATCTGTTTAGGGTTACTGAGTGTTATGCTCACTGGTGAGACGCCGGGTACGTATCGCCAGAGTGCTGATGAATGAACCATTTTATGCTCAGATCCTACAAACACATAACAAGTATATATCTTTGTATCATGCAAAAATAAAATGTCTTCTACTGTTTACAATGTGTTCTAAATATGTGAAACAATTCAAATTATAGACATTTTGGAACTTTACTGTAGTAAAGGAATTGCTTGCAGTGCAGTATTAGGTTAATTTGATTTTGAATATCATCTCAATGCTGTATTTTACTTCACTAATTTCTTAAATTATAGATATTTCTTAAATAAATATGTTATTTATTTGCATTCCCTTAGGTTGATCTATTTTGGTGGATATGGATGCAGAAAACACAATGAACTTAATGACTGCTTTGATATACATGATGCATCATGGGTAATGGTTTAGTTTTATTGCTAACAAATGATTTGCATATTTAATTTGCAACTTTATGAAATGCATGTTCTTTAATTTTATTCTTGGTTCAGAAAATATGTTTTTCTTTGTTTGCAGGAAGGTCAATTGTTTTGGGGATGGAACAATGATATCCATGTTTTTGACACAAATACGGACACTTGGTTTCAACCATCTGTGAAGGCAAGTATCTTACTTTAGTTAAGTAGTAGGATTCCTTGTATGTGGGTTATTTATTTATTGTTTTAATGTGTTCCAATTTACAGAATACTCCACCACAGGCACGAGCTGCTCATTCCTGTGCTGTGCTGGAGAACAAAGGATATGTGTTTGGTGGTCGTGTACTGGTCAGTTCTCAACTTGCTTTCTTCAATTAATTTGTTTTTTAGAAACTTTAGAGTAAGAAGATACTGCTTTGATTTATTATGGAAAAATGTGAGAATCCTAATTAGCAGTTTTTCTTGAGGCTCCATAATTAATGCTGGGTGTCCATCAATAATTTTGTGCTTTGCATTGGTACTCCTGACTCTTAAAGGAACTCTGAACTCATGAATACTGCTCCTCTCCATCATACAGTCTTTCACAATACTTTATTAACCAGTACCTGCAACTTTATACAATCTTCTGACTTTAGGTTCACGTAGATACTTTAAACAAATATTTTCATCCATAAGTAAAATTCCTTGATAAGAGACTCCAAGGATTTTTACACCTTCAATCTTCAACTATGTATTTTTAGATACGTTTATGATCTTTGCAGCTGATAAGAACAGTGTTAATAAGTCACTAGATCTTAATTATTTTAGTTTGTCATATTTCTATTAGAAAATTACAATAGCTCAAAACCCCAGAAGCCTACAAATATTTCCATAATTACATACTTTTTGTAATGATTGATTTTAAGAAAAATGTTGTTCCCATGTTAAGCACATGTAAGTAATAAAAGTGTGTAAAACAGATTGGCAAATCATTTTCTATTCTAATTTTCAGCAAACGCGGATGAATGATTTGCACTTTGTGAACCTAGATACTTGGACCTGGTCTGGAGGGTAAGTCATATATTACAAATGTTTCAACCAGTAGAATTTGGTATATATCACTCATTTTGCTGCACATTTTAATATAAAACATTAAAAGCAATGTCAAAAGAGCATATACATATATTATGACTAGCGACTTGCCCGTCAAAAAATGACGGCAATGTGATGTATATGTTTGTGAAGTTGTTTAGTTATTTAAATATATTTTTGACCCTTGTAAGTATTGTGATATGAACATGTATTTTTGTAAAACGTTGATGTAATGGTTTTTTAAAATGAAATTTGTATCTGAAGAATTGTTCACTTTAATATACATAGAATCCAGAGAAAAGTAAAAAGTAAAAAGACTTTTTGAAACGTGCCGAATTTTAACATGAAGTTTAAAATATATGTAAGCAATAACCTTGAAAGTATATATTTTTAAAATTGAACTTTATTTTTTATGTAACTTTGGAATTTTTGCAAAACATTTGTCTAATTTTGAACATTATAAACAGGAACATAGTAAATACATTTTGTAACATAATTTTGAATTAAAAGTATTAACATTTGAATGTAAAAACAGTTTAACTTTAAATTAATCAGTATTAACATGAAATTTGTATCAGAATAATTGTTAACTTGAATATACATTGAATGTAGAGGAAGGCATACAGTAAAAACTCTCCTTAAACCGTAACTAATGAAAGTAATTCCTTACTGACCACATAAACTGGTGATAAACATTAATGTAGGTAGTAATCTTAAGATAACAGAGAATATTTACATTGTGACTTAAAAGGTGCTTGAGCTCTTAACATGAACTTTGTAATATGTTGAATGAAATAACTTGAAAATATTGTTTTTAAACTTGTAACATTATATACAAAATATCAGAAGAAGG
Source organism: Discoglossus pictus (assembly GCA_027410445.1). Taxonomy (NCBI): domain Eukaryota; kingdom Metazoa; phylum Chordata; class Amphibia; order Anura; family Alytidae; genus Discoglossus; species Discoglossus pictus. Next base: position 200,848,102 of record CM050168.1, on the reverse strand, counting down.
TAGAAAGATCGACCCAGAGGGTAGATATATAATATGGATAGGACAGATTGATGGGCGCTTAATAACATTGGTTAATGCCTATCTACCAAATAAAGGTCAAATAGGGTTTCTTAGGAAGCTTCTTAAAGAGATTAATAGAATCAAAGGAGGTTGGCTAATAATTTGTGGTGACTTTAATATGATATTGGATGACAATTTAGATAAACAAATAGTCGGACCTAAGAAATTAGTATCACAAACAAACTGCATTTCAACAGCATTCCGTAAAATTAAAGAAGACAATAATCTGATTGACTCATGGAGGATCTTACATCCAGGTGTACGAGAATATACCCATTTCTCATACAGACATAACTCATTTTCTAGAATAGACTATATATTAACTGATCTTCCAACTTTAAAAGTAATTAAAAAGATAAACATCCGTCCTACGCCATGGTCAGACCACTCTCTAAATGAACTAATAATACAAGATCTAAATACAAATAACCAAAGAAAAAAGAGTAGTTGGAAGATGGACTCTTGGCTCCTGAAGGATGAAGAATTTGTAACATTCTTGAAAAAAGAAACCCTGGAATTTTTAAAAATTAACAAGCCATCTGTTAATTCGAATATAACTCTGTGGTGTGCTTATAAAGCATACATGAGGGGTATATTTATTGCAAAAGCAGCTGAAGTTAAAAGGTTAAGAGGTAAGTCCTTAAGGACCCTCTATTTGGAACTAAATAAGATGAAAGATATCTTTAGGGAGACACCAAACAATGAAAATAGTAAAGCAATAAAAGACATAAATTCTCAAATACAAAAGATTCTTCAGCTTCAATCAGATAAAATATTATGGAAATTTCAGCGGACACAATTCTTCGAAGGGGGCAAATCAGGTAAATTCCTAGCTAACAAATTGAAGAAACAGTATATTAAAAACAATATTGAAAAAATTCTAGATTTAAATAACATTCCTCAATTCCACCCAGACAAGATAGGATTAGTATTCCAGGAATATTATAGTAATCTATACAATCTAGAGAAAGATCATCAAATAGTTAAGCCAGGAATAGAAGAGATTAAACAATACCTAGATAATATAAAGTTCCCCAAAGTATCGGAAGTACAGCTTAGCTTTCTGAATAAACAAATAGAAAGTATAGAGATAACAGAAATTGTGTCCAAAAAAAAAACACCCGGGGTAGACGGATTTAATAACCTATTTTATCGTTATCTTAGTAAAGAATTGAATAGTACTTTATGCAATCTCTTTAATGAGATAAAACAAGAAGGAGTGATACCATCAGAATTAACGGAAATAAAAATAGTTAATATACTGAAACAAGGAAAAAATCCTGAAGATTATAAAAACTATCGCCCAATCTCCTTAATCAATGTCGATATTAAAATCTATTCTAAAATTTTGGCTAATAGATTAAGCAAGATTATATCCTCCTTAATACAACCAGATCAAACAGGATTTATTCCGAATAGACAAGCGTCGGATAATACCAGGTGATTGTTGGACACCTTGAACTATATAAAAAAAAAAGAGGATCTCCTCCCTGACCCGGTCATTAGATGCAGAGAAAGCTTTTGACAGGGTCAGTTGGGACTTCCTAGAGGGTGTTCTGGAGAGTTTTGGCTTGAAAAGTTTTGCTTCATCAGCAATAAAACCCCTTTATTCAAATACTATAGCACATATCTCATCTCCACAATTTAACTCGGGCAAATTTCTAATATCGAATGGGACTCGTCAGGGCTATCCATTATCCCCATTGCTTTTTGTCCTATTCCTCGAACCTTTATTGATAAATATTAGAGACTCTGCAGAAATTAAAGGGATTGAAATAGGACAAGAGGAATATAAAATAATGGCATATGCAGATGATATTATAATAACAATAACAAACCCTGAACACTCCTGTAGAGCCCTACAGACTGTTCTTGAAGAATTTGGTACATTTTCCTACTTTAAAATCAACCAACAGAAAACGGAAGTATTGACCTGTAATATATCATTAGAGGAAAAAAACAGGTTAGTGAATTTATATTCTTACTGTTGGAAGTCCTCTCATTTAGTACACCTGGGGGTAAGATTCCCAGATCATATAAAAAATATCTTTAAAGATAATTATAATGATATACTGAAACAAATTAGAAAACAGTTGAATGATTGGAGATCTCTACAGTTATCTTGGTTATCTAGAATAAATGCAGTTAACATGAGTCTAATCCCTAAAATCACATATATAATGAGATGTCTTCCGGGTAAAATACCAGCTTATCATATAAGAATTATTCAAGAAACACTAGATGACTTTATATATCAGGGGAAAAAACCAAGAATCAAAAAATCTATAATATGCAAGAAACCTGAGAAAGGGGGATTAAGCTCTCCCTCTATCAAAGAGCTAAATAAAAAAATTATACTTACACAAGCAGCTGGATATAACTACATACAAAATATCCCAAGATGGTTAACAATAGAGGACTCCCTATTGGGAAGATCACCAATAAAAAATATACTATGGATTGATAAGTATAAACAGAAGGGGAGCTCAGAATTACCTCCTAATATTAATTATTAACACATGGCATAAAAATAAAATAAAACTCTTATTGACACAGTCTCCTTCTTTGGCAGCACCAATAGACTTTATTAATAATAACTCAAATGGATTATTTTTATCTTTACTAAAACTACATAACATTAGAAACGTGGGAGATCTATACGAAAAAGGAAATTTAATGGAACTGAAAAGACTTAAAGAGAAATTTAATCTAGATAAAATAACGTGGTTAGAGTATGAAGGTTTACAAAGATATCTTACTCTTTTAGGATATAAAATCAATAACATGAACAAAATTTGGAAAATGGAAGAATATTTAATCAAAGGTGAACCGTCCCATATAATTTCCAAATTTAGTAATATAATTGATGAAAACACTCCCTTTGAAAAGAGTTTGGGTATATTAGCCTGGGAAGTTGACTTGAAAATTATAATATTAGAGGAAGACTGGACTAAAATTTTCAGTACCATTAAGAATTCATCAATTAACTCCTCATATAATGAAATGATGGTAAAAATAATCCATAGATGGTACTATGTCCCCAATAAACTAAAACAAATATATAGTAACTTAGATGGTCTATGCTGGAAACAATGCGGACTACCAGGCACAACCATCCATATGTGGTGGGATTGTAAAAAAATTAAAATATTCTGGATGAGAGTAAGCAAAGAACTTTCGGCTCTTACTGGTAAACAAATTTCTTGCAATCCGTTAATATTTATTCTACACTCGCAAATGGAAATGTTCCCATTAGGGGAAAGATATTTAATATCACACATATGCCTAGTTGCCAAATGGCTATTGGTGAAACATTGGAAACAACCTCAAGTACCTTCTTGGAAAGAACTAGAGAACACCATCTCAAAGAATAGAGAAATGATGAGATCAGAAATGCCGGATAACGTCCGAGATAATATCCCCAAGGCCACTCGTCTAATAAAATGGCAGCTCTGGGACCAATACCTGACATTGAGTTAGAAAATCTATGGCGATGGAACTCTCCTTGATAGTGTTTCTATGACAAATTTTTTATTTTTATTTTTTATTTTTTCATTTTTCTTTCTTCTTCTCTCTTTTTCTCTTTTTCTCTTTTTTCCCCTGTTCTTTTTTATTTCTTCCTCTGTGTTTGTTGATCTTAAAATATATTTAAAACTTGAGAGATATCAAAGATGTTGGGACAATAAGATTGTGTGTTGTCATACCTTTGTACTGTTTATTATTCTCTCTTGTATGGTGTAATTACATATATATTATTAGATGTATTACTCTTTTATATGTACAAAATAATAAAAAAATTTATAAAAAAAAAAAAAAAAAAACTTGTAACATTAGAAACATTAACATAGTGACTTAACATTTGAACATAATTTTTCATAGAAATGCAAGGCAAGTATTTTGTGAGGCGAATTATCCATAAACATGACTTCCATTAATTATGACTGAATTAAACAACCAATTGTTTTGTATTTTTGAATGTTTTTCCAAAATGTTTGCATGGCTTTAGTTTGTATCCTGCAAAGTTATAGTACTTCATAGTAGACAATGTTTTTAGTAAAAATTCGTCCATCTTCTAATAAATCACCTTGACTTTCATTGTTTTCAATGTAAACTTTAATAGCCTGTGGATTTTTGCAGCGTGACAACGCAACGTACAATTGACCATGTGCAAAAACTGGTTCTTCCAAGTAATGTCATAGTCTTCAAAGTTAATGTCATCTATAAGACCTGGATCAGGCAAATTAAAACTTGCACAACTTAATCCATGAGTTAAAAAGTCTTCTTGAATTTCCATTAACGCTTTTAAGTGTGCAATGGGTTCATTGTATCGTCGCATAAAGTCTTCAGCCATATTACTTTTAAAAGTCTCCCACAAAGCTAATGCATTTGGAGCATTTGAGAAGATACAAATAAAAGCAAATTGTTCTCTCATCTGTCGTGGCATTTGACATTGTGCTGCTTCTTCTAAACATCTTTCCCACTCTGTATCATCAGCGAGTAAGTTTCTATGTCTTGCAGCTAAATGGAAGGATTCATATACAATGTCATTAACAGTTCTTAATTGTTCAAAACTTTGTGCTCCTGGAACATTTAAAAGTAATATCCGTAAGCAAAAACGTTCAACATCTCTTGGACTGACTGTGTAAATTCGTGGAATTATTTTATTGCCTCTGGTTTTTCTTGCTCTCCATAATCCATTCACAAAAACATAGTGATATGGAATTTCAATATATAAGTATTGTGTTGCTTCAGCATCAGTGGAATTTAATGCAAACCATGCAGTTAGTGTAGTGTGACGATCTTCACTTTGGGCCAATGCATTCATTTCATTTCCAGCATGGAAATAGACTAAATGTCGTTGTGGCAAATGTACTGCTAACCTATATACTGCATGTGATCTATCATGCATTTCAAATTTTAAAAGCCGCCACATAGCTTCTGGCGCACTGACATAGCGAGCATCTACATGAGATGCAAGTTCATCATGTACTAACTCACTACTTTCAGGGTTGTCTGCACTTTTGACGACTACAGTAGCTGCATCGTAACCTTTGTAAATATATTTGTAGACATATTTAATGGATTTGATGGAAGTGCAGGCTTCTACGTTGATGTGGGCGTTGTACTTCATGAGTAAATGTGGATTGTAGGGTACTACATATCTATTGTCCACTTTTTTTCCACGAATAATAGCACTATCTCCTTCTCTTCTTTTATAAAGTGGATATCCATCACAATTTGCATATGTTTTGTCTCTATAATCTTTTGGAAAATCTTTTGAACATTTATTATTTTCCATACATGGTGATTGTGGATTAAGGTCTCCACAGGGTCCATGAATCATGCGATGAGTAACAATCTCATATAGTCTACCATATAGTTCTGGATCTGGTAGTTCAGCAACTATGACTGCATCCACTTTGTCCGAAGTATCTAATTTATCTTTCTCTTGAAGTATTATGAGAAGATGTGCATGTGGAAGGCCTCTTTTTTGAAATTCAATGGTATATACATAAGCAAGACATTTGCCAAATAACTGATTTATAGTGAAGTCACGTATTAATTCATTTAATTTGATCTTAAAAACTCTGGCTACTAAATCTGGTCGATCTGAAGCACTTTGTCCAAGAAGTAGATTTTGATTAATTTCTGGCCATTGTGGATTACATGTAAATGTCACAAATAAATCTGGTTTTCCAAATTTTGTCACAATAGCCATAGCATCATTGTATCTTTCTCTCATATTTCGAGGAGATCCTTGAAAGGAAGATGGTAAAATGATGGCTTTGCCAGCTGTCATGTCTCTGCTTGTAGCCACGTCAGCAACATAGTCCATGAGTCCACAATATTGTTCTACACGTAGTTTATCTTGTTGATATTTTATAAAGTTTAAATTATTTGCCTCAACTTGCAAATATGAATCAATAATCCATTGTTGTGTTAGTTTCCCACCACATAAAATTGGATTAAATTCATCTCTAATGGCAATTTGAGCAACTTTAAAAGCATAGAAACATTATTTCGGATTCTGGCTTTAGCATTTGGGTAACTGGGAAGGGTTAATTTTGGTTGCCAACCTGCTTCTCCATGTGGAAAAAAGATGGGATATGTCATTGGATCTAAATTTGGACTTAAGATATTAATATTAATAAATGGTTGCTCCTCATTTCTGGGATATACTCTAATGTCTCTTTGAAATGGTGGTTCTCCTTCATCATTCTGAAAGACCATTGCAACCTCATTTGATGTTGGCAAGTTATAACGACATTTATCAGTATGTCTGTCTCTTTTAAGCACCATATTAACCTTTGGCATGGGTAATTGATGTCTTTGTGCATGAAGTAGTTGTTCATTTTCTACTTCTGCCAATTTTTTGTAAGCTTTACTGTAGGGATTGTTGTCCATTATTTAGCTCTATAAAAACACTGGGTAAGCATTTTTTATTTTCTTTCATCTGCATATGTTGGTCAACAGCTTCCATTGTATCTAGGACATATAGTTGAGCGAATTTTCTTTGCTCTCCTTCCTCTGGATGTAAATGGGAAGTGCGATGATAAATTTGTCCTTGGACTTTAAAACAGTAAGGACCATGTCCTGGTACATTAGCAGCCAATGTTGCCCCCATAGATGCAAATGATATGGCACTATTGTAGGATCTTATGTTTGTCTTAAAATTTTTGTAATTTGGAAAAGTAGGTTCAGTCATAATATTTTGTAAATAGGTTGGAAATTGTTTCCTTTCTGGAAGTTTGAACTTTCCTTTTTGACAACAACTAATAAATTGTCCATCTCTGGGTCTCTCCTGTTTAAAATAATAAGCCTCACAAAACTGACATTGAGTACTCATGTCCCCACAACTATGAACCTCTACTGCTAAAGACTTCAGTAAAGGACAATTTGCAAAGCATATCGGATGTTGACTTTCATATTCATCAGATGAAAAGTCATGAAATGTTTCAACAACAGGTTCTAAATGTTTAGTTTTTTTCGTGGATTTTCTTGGTATATGTTGTCCTTGTTTGGTTGAAATGTCCTGTAAGTTTTTAGTAAGAGTTTGTAAATGCTTTGTTTTTGTAGTTGCTTTTTTTGGTCTGTCTTGACTGGTATCTTGTAAAATGTCATCTGATGTTTTAGGAACAGTTTGTAAATGCTTTATTATCTTTTTATTTTTTTTGGTTGTATCTTTCATTTTTGCAGCTGATATTCTTTTATTTGCAAGTCTTTTGCGTTCTTTTTCTCGTCGAATTTCTTTCTCCTCCGGTGTCTGCTGGGCAGCCCATCTCTCTTGTCTTTCTCTAGTTTGACGTCTTTTCTTCTCTTCTTTGGTCTCGTTATCAGCCATATTAATCTGTAAAGGAAAAAAAATAAATGTAATTGTGTATATTTTAATTTGTAATTCCTGTTAAAGATTCTTGTGCACAATTGGTGAAATAAAAGGCAAATCATTAATGTATCATTTATATTTAGTTAAATTTATAATTCCTGTCCTCACTGGCTAAGAATTTGGCCAATGGAATACTGCTGTAAATAAGCATGTAACATATTTGCTGTAAATAAGCATGTAACATATTTTTTTAAAATAATGGTTTTATTTATTAAAAACGTTGTTTGTGGATAGATATTTACCACTGCAAAACTTCTTTGCTAAAAAAAAAAGTGATGTGGTTATTGAGCTATGTATTGCATAGTAGCAATTTAAATAGAATAAGGGAGATAGTAAAATATTTTTTTTATTTTTCTGTTGACACGGATGCAACTGAAAGCAGTTTCTTTAGTTTTATACTTTAGTACTTATTATACTGTACCTTGGTTGAAGTGTGATTTAAATCCGAATGTTTGTTGGTCCTCGGTTCAAAATCGTTGTCCAATGGTGTGGTCCTCTGTTGGAAGTCCTCGTCCGATGGTGTGGTCCTGTGGCGATAGCCCTCGTCCGATGTTGTGGTCCTGTGGCGATAGCCCTCGTCCGATGTTGTGGTCCTGTGGCGATAGCCCTCGTCCGATGGTGTGGTCCTGTGGCGATAGCCCTCGTCCGATGGTGTGGTCCTGTGGCGATAGTCCTCGTCCGATGGTCTGGTCCTGTGTTGAAATTCCTCGTCTCCTGGTCTGGTCCTGTGTTGAAATTCCTCGTCCGATGGTCCGGTCCTGTGGAGAAAGTCCTCGTCCGATTGTCTTCACGCAGTATCTGTTGTAATATAAAATAGAAAATGTTGTTTGAGTGAAATGTTATTTTGCTATGTGTTTATGTTATTTTTTGTACAATCCTGTTTTGTGCGCACCACTTGTGGTATACTTATTTAACCTTTATTGGGATGGTTATAGTTAGTGAAACATGAAATAATATAATTAATGTAGTTTGCTATGTGTTTGTGTTAGTTTTTGACAATCCTGTTTTGTGCGCACCACTTGTGCAAAAGTTATTTATTCTTGATTGTACTGGTTATAGGTTGTTAAACATTAAAGAAGAATGTTAATGTAGTTTCCTATGAGTTTGTGTGATTTTTTGTACAATGCTATTAGGTGCGCAACACTTTTGTTATTCTTATTTTTGCTTCTTTGTAAGGCTTATAGGTTGTTAAACATTGAATAAGAAATTCTGTTTTGTGTGTAGCAGTTTGTGTCTCATTCAATTGCGATTTGGCTAATTGAATTGTGCCCTAAATAAGCACATAGCATATTTTTTTAAAGAAGTTTTTAGTCAGTGAAAAACTTTCTTTTGGATAGATTTTTAGTAACTAAAAACTTCTTTTAAAAAAAATGTTATGTTGTTATTTAGAGCCCTATTCAATTGGGCAAATTGCAATTGAATGAGGGCCTTTGTGTGTACCATATGTTGCATAGTTTGCCCCTCATTCAATTGCATTTTTTACAATGTAATAGTACTCTAAGGCCGTCATTGAATTGCAATGTTGAAAATTGAATAGGGTTGTAAATAAGCACATTACATATATTTGTTAAAATTGAATAAGGGCCTAAAAGTGCTTATTTATAGCCATATTTAATTGTCCAAAATAGCAATTGAATGAGGGCCTTTGGTTACTGCAATTGTGTTTTGGCCAATGGAATAGAGCTCAATATCAGCACAGAGCATATTTTTTTACCGAATTTTGTATTTAGTGAACTTGTATCCCAAAGCAACGTGTTCACAAAATAAAAAGTTCCTTTAAAAAATATGCTCTGTGCTTATATAGAGCCCTATTGAAATGGGCAAATCACATTTGAGTGAGGCCCTTGGCCATTAAAGATATATAGGTCCTCATTGAATTGCAATTTTGCCAATTGAAGAGGGCTCTATATAATCACATAACATATTTATTGAGCAAAGTTTTTAGTTATTGAAAACCTTGATTGTGGTTAGAAGTTCAGTAACTAAAAAGTTCTGTTTAAAAAATATGTTATGTGCTTATATAGAGCCCTATTCAATTGAGGAAGTTGCAATTGAATAAGGCTCATGGTTCTTTCTTGTTTATACTTAATACTTTACCTTGATTGAAGTTTGGAATGACAGACGGTCCCCTCCTGCCAATCTTAATCCGCCGGTCTTCTTGTAGTGTCTGTTTGAAAAAGAAAGTGAAATAGTTATTTGTATATTTATAATTTTTCATCTATCAAAGCATGGCCTTTTCAGCATGTAATGTCTTGTTGTATCTTACCTCTTCTTCTTTGTTGGTGTTCTTTAAAAGGGATTGTGCTTCACAGTGCACGGTGCAAATTGTTGAGAGACGCTGTTGATGCAGAGTCTGTTTGAATATTAAAAGAAATAGAAAGATTCAGCTTTATATGATCTATTGAATTGCAGTAAATTAATTCAATTGACCTTATTTTTTGTTGGGGGCTACACACATATGTCACATACATGAAGCACATTCCATAGTTTAATGTAATTATTTTGGGTACGTGTGACATATCAGTATACATGACTCATATTTAAATGGTTAAATTAACCTTATATTTTTTTTTTCCAACACACATAAATGTCTGTGTGTGAGATGTAACTATAGATGATACACATATATGTGCGTGTGACATATCAGTATACATGACATATAATGTCATTTAAATGTAGTTGTTTACTGATTTTGTTTTAAGCTAATTTTGTTGCAGTGGCAATACACATAAATGTGCGTGTCACATGTCACTATGAAGGGGCAATACACATAAATGTGCGTGTCACATGTCAATATACATGATACACATATATGTCCGTGTCACATGTCACTATGCAGGGGCAATACACATAAATGTGCGTGTCACATGTCACTATATAATATAGACATATATGTGCGTGTCAGATGTCACTATACATTATAGACATATATGTGCGTGTCACATGTCACTATACATAAACCTCTGTTTAATATAGAATTATGTTTTTTTTTCTTGTTTTGTTAAATGAACCGTATTTTTTTTGTGAGCCTATACACATAAATGTGCCATATATGTCACTACATAAATCCTAGTTTATTTTTTATTTGTTTGACCTGTCCTGATAATAAAATGTAATATATTATAGCTTACCTCTCAGTTGTAATTTGCACAATGCAAAGTAGTAAATTAGTAAAGAATTGTCTTCTCAAGTAAAAGCAGCAGTTATCTCAGAAGTCACTCCGTTCATCACCTGAGGAGAAATGTATTTTTTTTTGTGTGAAATAGGCAGTATTTATAAACTTGTAGAAAGTTCTGGAAAGTGAGACCATTAGAACGCAATACGCATGCACTATTTGCGTTCCAGCTTACAATTTGCGTTCCATCCGCCATTTTCTGCGTATTACTGTTCAAAATGGTGTTTAATATGATTGGGATACGTTCCGCATAGTATGTGTTTCATTATTGCGAGTAAGTGTAGTGTAGTTACGTCTGAAGCCTCGTTTTCGTTTTGTTCGTCGGCCATTTTTTCTCTCGCTTAGCGATGGTATTAGTGTCTAAAGTGTTTTATTTTGATTTAAATGTAGGTGTAACTTGTTTTTTTGAGGTGCTGGCTGGTTCCTCTTGCTGTAGGTAAGCTTTTTATGTGTTTGTTGTGTGTCTTTCTTAAGTTTTAAATGTTTGTATGTCGGCGTGTTGCGTCCGATGTTTGCGAGGTCGTAATGTGTGGTAACGTGTCTCGTATGGTGTTTGCGTGTGTAGCCTCGTTTTCGTTTTATTCGTCGGCCATTTTTTGTGTCGCTTAACAAATTATTTAGTGTCTAAACTCTTTTATTTTGAGTGCAAATAAGTTGTAAGTTGCATTTTTGAGGTCCTGGGTGCTTCCTGTTTGTGTAGGTAAGGTTTTTATGTATGTGCTGTGTGTATGTATTGTGTTTGTAATTTTGTAATGTTCGCGAGTTGCGTCCGAGTGTTGCGAGGCCGTAATGTGTGTGAACGTGTGTTGTATGTTGTTTGCGAGTGTCGTAATGTGTTGCGACGTGAACTTTGCGAGATTCGCAGTTGTTTGGGTTGGGAATTTGTGTTGTGAATTTTGCAAGGGTCGCAGTTGCTGCAACTGAAGATCTCGCTTTGCGAGATCCTCAGGTGCTGGCATGGAGCGCCTGTGGCGCTCCAAGCCAGCAACTGAGGCCCTCGCTTCGCGAGGGTCCTCAGTTGCTGGCAAGGAGCGCCTTTGGCGCTCCATGCCAGCAACTGAGAACCTGGCACAGTGCCCTCGCTTTGCGAGGGCCGCGGGCTCGCTATGCGAGCCCGCAGTGTTAGCAACAACTCGTACGCTCACAACTATATATGTGATGCCACATACCTAGGATGGATTCATTTTCTGTTATGAAGTACAAACATCACTCACTTAGACAGTAGGCTTTGTGGTCAACTGCGCACAAAACTGTGACCTCAGCTTATGATTAATATAATGAAAATTCTCCAATTTTTACATAGATTACATCACATATACTGTAGTCATAAGGTTTTATATATCTCTGTATAATCAGGATTGTATCTTGCATTCATGTATGTATTAACGGTAATTTTTCAAACCTCAAAATGGATAATTGTGTGGCCTGCAGTTATTTACCAAAGTCTTAGGCCTCTATTCAATTGCAACAGTTACAGAGCGATTCAATTGATCAAGGCTGCAGTTAAACTGTCCGAAAGCCTAAACCGTAAACCATGCACCGGTATGTAGCATTTCAGAGCATGATCAATTAAGCAAGGCCGTAACTACCGATTTAGAAACGGACAATAGTAAATGAGACTGTCATCATGACGTCCGTAAAACATGAGGTTACACATCAATCAGTTAGCGTTTAGGGGACCGATATGCGATCAGACTCGCAATCTGGCAATGTACAAAATAATACAAATGAATGAAAGAAATATTGTAGTCCATGTGGGTGGCCTGATATGTATTAACTCCTTGATTACAGAGTGATTGATCACAGATGTGAAACGTAAAAAAATATATTTTTGATTGCAGATTTGCGAGCTTGAGACTGTTGTGCAGTACATTCTAATGTCTTTCATCACTTTCCCCATCTTTTACAGTGCAGTATTGATTTTTTATTTGCATTTACAGTGCTACGAATAGGTGTTTAAGCCTGTTGAAAGCCCGATCTGGTACTCATATGATTCTCTTCTACATTTGACATTTATGGGTGCGAAAACAATTGCAGGCTTTAGGAACTGCAGCACTTGAATAGCGATTTGCGATTGTAACATTTACGGGCTTGAAAGATCAAAGATTAGATGGGTTAGAGTTACTATTTTGACAACCGCAGGGATTTTCAGCCTGTAACCCGCAAATCGTTTGCGGGTAGCTAAAAGACACCAATTGAATAGAAAAATAGTTTACAGGCTCCAGTAATGTAGGACTTTGAAATCCAACCTCCATTTTTCATTGAAGTCCTACGGGCTTGAACCATGAGTTACCGCCTTGCGTTAGCGATCATGTTCAAGCCCGTAGGACTTCAATGAAAAATGGAGGTTGGATTTCGAAATCCTACGTGCTTAGAGGTTGAAGCCCGTAGAACTTCACATTGATTGCCGTGACTGATATAACATGAAAATTGAACATGAAATAAAGTATTGGAGAATGATGTGCTATTAATTCTAAGACCTAACATCACTTTCACTCTTCATAAAAGTACTGTATTGCATTTTATTTGCTTTTTAAAGTGCTCTGATTTGATATTAAGCACTTTGCGAGACCTCCTTGGTACCAGTAACTTGTGGTTAGATATTTGCCATTTGTGGGCTTGACAGAGTGGTTAGCAAGGGGGAATTGGAGCAATTGAATAGCAATTTGCAATTTTAGCCTTGTGATTTTGAAAGATCAATGGCTTGGAGGGCAGCAACTTCCGATTTTTAAACAATCTCTATGAATCGCAGCTCGTAGCCAGTACCTCGATCGGATCACGCAAGAAGTTGCTGATTGAATAGCAAAATAACTTGTGACCTCCACTTACGAGCCTGGATCTCAAAAACTGAGCAATTGAATGAGGCTTAATTAGTTGTATTGGTGTCCTCTGAATGTATTTGCATTTCTTACATAGCCTACTTCTGTTACTTTTAGAATCAAAGTTAATGGGGAGAAGCCACTTGGCAGATCATGGCATACACTGACTTCAGTTGGAGATGATCAGCTATTTCTCTTTGGTGGACTTAGTGCTGATAGTGTGCCATTAAGTAAGTAGAATCGTATCAATTTTCAGAAATAAAAAAACATGTCTTGAGTTTCCATGTAATTTAAAAACTTCTGGGTAATGACACAAATCATATGGTCACGCTAGATTTTGAAATATATTATGGATTAGAGGTGTTGTCCCACAACGCCTTCTCCTAGCTGGTTTTGTTCTACAGCATTCCTGTATGAAATCTAAAGTAGGCTTGTATAGATTATCTCTTTCATTTTCTTTTATTTCCAGGTGATGGATGGATTTACAGTGTCACAGTCAATGAATGGAAACAGTTTAAACATTTGCCGAAAGATAACCCAAGGTAAAAAGTTGTAATATATTGGTACACCGTTTGAACAGTGCAAACTATTCAAATGTTGTTGTCAGATTAATATTACAAACTAATTAAAACATGTAATGAGGTTTGTTGAATAATTAGTAGTTCATGTTATGTACTATCATTTTGTTGTTTATGTACAAAAGGAAAGACAACCTTTATGTGTGTTGTGAAAATTGGAGGAGGAAATCATATGTGAGGTAAAAACAGAATTTTTAGACAAAGTGGTCATGCTCTGGAGGGCAGAAAGCAATGAGGGGGTGGGGAGCACACTGGATTAATGAATCAGCCTTCCACTACAGGCGGTAGATGCTAAGTGAGGGAGTTAAAGCTTAGACGGAATAGTGATATGGACAACATCGCAGGCTCTTACCTGGTATAGAATGGACAGATCAGCAATAAAGAGTGATTTGTATTTGATATAAACTATTAAAATGATAAAGCAATTATCTCAGTTATTGCAGAAATGGAAATTACACATATAAATATAATTTTACTATTTTGTTACTAAGCATTTTATTTTTTTATTTTATCATCACTCTAATGTATACTAACTTTTCTTATACTACTGTGAGAATTAGTTTATTGCACAAGATAAAGAGAGTTAGGGAAAGGGAGGATCTTGAGAGATAATTTATACGTTCAAGCTCGATTATCTTTCACTCCAATTCTTTATAACTATCCCTTTTTCAATTCATTTATACATGTACTTTGTTCTTTGTACAATAACTGCCACTTTTCTGTGTCACTTTCAGGGCACAATGGCCTGAATACACTTACCAGCAGGTTAACCTAAAAGGAATGTTCATATATTTGAAAAGACATTCCATTTATGTCAATATTTGTTTACATTTGTTCAGACGAGTGTGATATGGACTCAAGTGAATAACTAGGTTTGTAGTTATCTCAGGTGTAATTGTCTTCCCATATCTCAAAAAATAGTTTGTGTAAAGTTGACATAGGAAAAAAAAGCATGACTATGTTTTGCCTTTAATATCAGAATTAGGAGCCACAAATGCATTGTTCCCAATTACCTATTTCTGAACTGAGTATCTGTGAAATTAAAATAGCCTGTAATACCTTTATTATCTGTGTGTAATATTTTATTAAAAAATGAGCCATCCTATTCCACAGCTCTGTACATAACCAATATTAATATACAGAGATAAACAAATGGTTGCAATAGAGCCTACAAGATAGATGTACTTATGAAATTGTGAGTAAAAGAACAGTATAGTAAAAGTATCATTACCAAGTTCTTTAAGGGCTCTCACTGCAAGCTTATTTATGTAAACTTAAATGACTACTTTAAAGGCTCAAAGTCCATAACTTCGAAGTATAAAAGACCAGTATAAACAACTTTTCAGTTTAATTTTGAATAAAAAATGCAACTTTTTGTGCAAAAACTGACACGGAAATTATCTGGCTTTTCCACTGGAGTCCCCCAATCTTTTTTTAAATTCTGACATAAATCCTGCAGCTGACTTATGTGCAGCTTCCTATGAACTGCACAGCTTTACTGACTGATACAGGTGGAAGAAGTTAGGAGGAGACCAGTTTAGAGGAAAACCATCTGTGTAAGTTTTATAGTAAAAAATCTTGAAAAACTGGAGCATTTTTTATACTGATATTTAATACTTAAAGGACACTGTAATGCATTAAAAAAAAAACAAGTTAATATTTTAATTTGTTTGTTTTTCCCCCTAAGCACAGCTGCTTTTCTCCACTTTCATATGCCTTATCAGCGAATGTGGCCAGCTCTTCTTGTTGTCATTGGATAAACCCTGTGATTATTTGGCTCCACCACCACTGCCCACACAGAGGCCATGAAGGTAAAATCTCTTTGCAGCTGCCCCATTGAAACTCGCAAAATGATATCACAGGGTCAAGGCCAATGACTACACACTCTATCATAGTCCCACCCCCACTTGCTCAACATGCTTCAGTCTGAACCAGAATATAGACTGGTAAGATATTTTTTTTAGTCAAGGCCCCAGGCAGAGCTGGCCACGCCCTCTGATAGGCCCTGGTAGGTGGAGAGAAGTTGCCTTGCTTGAGGGGAAATCTGTCAATTACTAAATTAAGAAATATTAACTTTTATTTATTTAAACTGCATACTGTTGTAATAGTCTATGCCAACAAACAAACATACTAGCTTTACTAAGTGCATTACAGTGATCCTTTAAAATGGATCGAAAGCAATTGAATGGTCAGGTTGTTGTGGCTTTTAAAGGGACAGTGTCACCCCAAAGTCAAGTTATTTTTTATGTTATTCTGAAGGAGTTTACAAACTGGCTATACATTGTATTAGTCAAATTTCCCTGAGAAATCTAGTATTGTGTATGTGCAGCTTTAATGAAGATGTCCAGGTCCTGAAAGCGAATTATCTATTTGGATGTGGTATTTAGAATAATAATCTGCTTGCCTGTGTCTGTGGTGACCACTACTATGTCTCCCCAATGTTATAAAGCCTCTCCCACTTTTAGTCACAATTAGCATATTGATCAAGACACGACAGGAATGACTTTCTGTAGAGTATAGGCAGTTCTTAATGCTCTTCAATATGAAACCAACTTCCTGCTGGGGTTACAGTGTCCCTTTCAGATCAGTATAAACCAAATGTTAAATACTTTGACATTTGAAACATTTTGATCAGTAACTTTAAAGGTTGTTTATACTAATCTTTATAAACTACTTAAAATGTTTGAGAGTTGGACCATTACATTGACTCTGTATAGGTAAATAATGCAGTTAGGGGCCAAAAATATATTCAAAATGATTTCTAATTTACTTAAAACAATAAAGTACTCTCCACACTAGTTAATTGTTGGGGAAGTGTGATGATATTCCAACACATTTGTCTTTGCATTGTTTTGTATGCAGTAATAATTGTCAATTTTTCTTGAATCCGAACAAACTGCGGGTCATTTTTATAATACAGATGCTATTCTGTGTAAATAATCTGCTTTATTAGAATGTTTAGGTTGAGGTGATAAGTTAGAGCAGCAGTGAGGGCAGTCTGTAGGAACACATCAGCTAGAATATCAACAAGGCAGGACAGGCATCCCAGTGCTCTGCGAAGACCATACCCAAGCAAGAGTATTCCTACCGCAGATAGAGAGAGAGAGAGCTACCAGCAAGGATGAGGTGAGGAAGGATATAAGGTTATATTGATTTATAACACAGATGTGCTTGAAAATATGTTTTATTTATTGGGGAACATCTTGCTAGTTATAGAATTCTGTTTCTTTAACTGCTGAAAAAATTCTTCATTTTAGTGCAAAGAGTATTAAAGAAATAAGTTATTCATCCTATTTCCTTTTAACTCCTTTATTAACCCCATTTGTTGCTCTTTTAGTATGTATTGTACCCCAATGCACATATATAGCAAATGTATAATAATAAAGGAAAACTATAATAGTAATAAGCCATTTTTGCAGGATCATTTGTTTTTCCTTAATATGTTTTTCTTTTGAAATAATGTAATCTCTCTGTAAAACCACTCCATCACATATTATATAGACCCTACATTAATTATGTTTTCATCTAAAGGAACAGTTAAAAATGACCATTGTACTGGTCATGCAATTGTGTTTTGTTATTTGGGAGCTGATTAGCAATTAAATCATTATTTGAAGGACAGGAATTTCAGTATAAAATATAAAAGTTTACATTACATTTATCTGACACCTTCCCTACAGTGTCTACTGCAGGAAAAAGCTAGACTGGTCTTGTGTAAATATTAGGATTTGGACAAAACAGTTCCCACCACCTGGACACATAATAAGTGGTGGAGAGAAGCAGTTCAAATATAAGTTATCAAAAAAGCTACATTGAAATATATGTGTCAATCACTGAATTTATTCAGTATCAGTTATTTTGTAAATGAATTTATCTAAATTTTATGACATGCTACAGTGACCATTAAGAAAGTATGTATATACTGTACATTTGTTATAGTCTATATACTATTAGTAAGAAGGAGATCACTTGCACCATCAACATTAAATGCTGTAAGTGTATAGTTAGTATGCAGTGGATTTAAAAACATATATGCAGTCATTTCCTAATTATATGAATGTTAGAAATTCTGTTAGAAATTCTGTGGTATTTATGCACTAATCATGTAAAACCTTTTATATTTATGCACTAATTTGTCTATACATTTGTAGGTTGTGGCACACAGCTTGCCTTGGAAAAGAGAGTGAAGTAATGGTGTTTGGTGGTAGCAAAGATGACTTACTCTCATTAGACACGGTCAGTAAAAGTAAAGATCAAAAAACATCTCACTCTGATGAAAAATATCAGTAGATTTTATGGAAGTTTCCCTATTTATTATATTTTAGAATAATAGGAAAAATAAGTTAACAATACACAAGTCATTAACCTCTAAGTCCTCTTGACTGCTTACATATTTTTTTCCGCTCAGTCATGTAATCACACTTTAATTTAAGACTGTGATATGCCAAGTAGGGTGCAATTGTGTCTTTTAAGCATTCCTTTTTATTATGTGTGATACACATGGAACAAATTAAAACAAAACTAAAATAATTCTATATTAACTGAATTTATATAGTATGCATATAATTGCGGGCCTGAGAAATTGTAGCAATTGAATAACGATTTGCGATTTTAGCGATCGTAACTCTTGCAGACTTGAAAGATCAAAGGCTTAGATGGGGCGCAAGTTACGGTTGTAATAACCACAGAAACTTTCAACCTGTGACCCATAGATTGTTTGCAAATCGCATATTGAATAGCAAATTAGTTTACGGGCTACATTACGGGCTCCCGTAAACTAAAATAGCTCAATTGATGAAGCTCTATATGTATAAGGAGAAGGATGTTAGTGTTGTCCATTATTGTCAGGCGTCCAGGGCTAATAAATACCCCTTATGTAGAACAGACCAAAAAATATTGATTTGTGGTTTCTTTTTAATTATTACTTCAATAAAGCATAAATATATGTTTTTTGTTTTAGGGTCACTGTAATGATTTGCTCATCTTTCAAATTCAACCATATTCACTGCTTAGGTAAGTTGACATAATTTACTGCTACTCAAAGTGTGGACATTATTTATCTTTGAACTGCAATCAAAGGCACAAATGTAATCCAGACATTAAGCCAATCTTCCAATAAATACAATATATACTATATGCACTGCATAATTAATCAAACTACATGCTTAATACCAACTTGTCTCACTGATTTTAAGGACTCCTCAGACCAATGTCAAAGCACTGCAAATGTAAATTGAATAGGAGCGTATATAAAGCCTAGTGACTGAAAAGGGCTCCGTAGTATATATTGGCAATATTAAAAGGGAGAAAGGCTGTTGCTGCATGAAAAAAAAATCTCTGCACAAAACATGAGCGAGACCATTTCTCCTCAGTAGGACAGGTGGACACCAAGATCTCAAAACCTTGTGTCTGACATGCCCAAGAGAACTTTCTTTGGACTCTTATTTATGTGACTAGTGACTAGCCCATCAAAAATGACGGCAATAAAATTTGAAGCCTGGCAATGCTGTTTGCCACACAATGCAAGGCTCTCCCCACTCTAACTTGCGGGCCTCACAATGAGCGCCTTTGGCGCTCATTGCTAGCCACTCCCCCCTCTACTTTACGTCGCTCATTGCAGGCCTCGGCCAACCCGCAACTTTCCCCCCTGAGAGGTTGTAAGCTAATTTTCTAATCAATTTACTCTTTTTGGTGGCCCCCGAACGGCTTTCCAGTTACGTGCTTGAAAAAATGGTGGCCATTATACCCGTAATTTTTTTGAAGTCTGTAACTTGTAAGCCAGTTGGAGCTTCTCCCCTCCCCCCCTCCTCCCCCCTCTACGTTAGGGGCCTCGCGATGAGCGCTCATTGCAGCCACGTCAAACTAGTCACGTACGGGCTGTAACTTTCCGGCCTCGCATGCGCAAGTTCCTAAATTTTACCATTGCGTGACGACAACTCGCAATTAATTTAAACAAAAGGCACTGGTTGCAGCCAATCTGTGAAACGCACATGTTGGCAGCGTCCTATCCGCTTTCCACGGAAGTGACGTCATCGGAGCCAATGGGGAAGTGGAGGAACACTGCAAATGGACTCATTCGATAGACGGAGATCTATCTAACACTACTGATAGAGGCTAAGTGATAATTCACTCATGAAATAACCTGGTGCACTTTATTTATACATATAATGTTAACTTAACGGAACCTAATATGACAGTATTACTTTAGTTTATGTGTATAATAGACTATTTTCTTCAGTAGATCTTGTGAATAGATTTTCTTGTTATGTTTGTTAATGTGTGATGTACCACTTATATATTTGGAGATAGAATAGTTTAGTGGGTAATAGGCAGATTAGGGGATATGTGGTAACCCCCCATCACTGCCACATCCTAATAGGTTTCCCTTCTTTTAGAGGAGGGCTTACATTTTCTGGAGAAGGGTTTAGAATAGTCACTTTGTGAATAGGGAGTAAGTGTCGGGCTCCAAACTGCCACAAGAATAGGGAATATAATAAACTGCTTATATTGCATGTAGCACTTTTCTGCAAATACTTATATATATTTTTCACTATAATTGTGTTGGTACAGCACACTGATTCTTACATCTCAATATTATCTACCTCATATAGACACTGTCCTATTTAGGAGACTATCAGCCTTATTCAATTGTGATTTGTCCAATTGAATAGGGCTCAATATAAGCACATAGCATATTTTTTTACAGAAGTTTTTAGTTGGTGACGACCTTGCTCTTGGATAGAAGTTCACAAACCAAAAACATCTGTAAAAAAAATATGCTATGTGCTTATATAGAGCCCTATTCAATTGGCCGAAATGCAACTTAATAAGGCTGTATATCAGGGAAGCCATTTATAGCGGATGTGAATTTGTTTTATGCAACTATTTTTATTATTAACTTTTGTGTATATTTTAAATATTGTTATTGTAAAAGCTTATTTTTTAACTATATGACGTTATAATTCTCAGCCTGTTATACATATGATATTTCAAAGAGGATACTTGTTACAAAAGATGTCTTTTTCTTTGGTTTTTGGACAACTCGCAAATACCACAACTATTATATGTGATTATATGTGATTGTGGGACTGGGCTCAGTAATTTGTGTGTTATAGTTATTTAATATCTTAAGTTTATTTCCCTATGTATGTTATGTTGCTTCTCTGTATGTTGCGTGTTTGGTTCATGAAGAGTTAACTAATTTAGAATGTAATGATGCAATCTGTAACTGTCAGTTGAGGATCAGTCTGCGATGAATGAAGTGCATGTATACTCCTAAAAGGGAGGTAACAGATCTAGAAGATATATATGTATGTGTATTAAGATCCTTAGACAAGATAAGAGCTATCACTGTTTGACTGGATTCATATATATGTGAAATAAGATATCTGGAAGATCTATAGGGATTCTGGTACATATATAAGATGATAAGAGCAATCACTGTCTGCCTGGATATATACATGGAAAATATATCTGGAAGATTATATATATATATATATATATATATATATATATATATATATATATATATAATGTCAGAATCTATAGTGAAGAAAATAGCTGACCTGGTCCTGTACAATTAATGGAGTGGATGCTATGACACCTTGCAGAGGACTCCTAGACTATTGCAGAATGTTATCCATTCAAGTTGAAATATACTTCCATTGGACTTGTTATGAATTACAACAGCAATTAAAGCATTTCCTTTATAATGCTGAGCCTCAGTTCATTTTTTTTAAATGCTGCAAGAAAAGGGCATAGCTACAAATATGCAATTAAATAATAATGTTTTTTTAATTTATTATGTTTGTGTCATTATACAATAGCCAGGGTAACATCAAACGCAGTATTCAAGGGGTTAATACTAACAATTGTTGGACTTAAAATGAGACCTTTATTAATTTTAAGGAAGTATTTAATAAACGTTTATTATACTAACAAAATTGTTGGAATGAAAATGAAAGTGGTTTCAAGCACCAGGAATTAAGTATTCAATTGGTTTATTACTCATGGGGTTAATACATATCATAAAACCCACATGGACTAAAACAGATGCTCTACTGCAATGTCAATTAAAGTGCTAGCCCGATGGGCAGTTTTACTTATTGACTCTCAGTAATGCTTACTTGCAAATTCCGGGTGCTATTTAGTTACATATATGATATCATACCGTTCTCATTTTCTTATGGTTCCTAGAGATGTCTCATCAGTAATTTAAGTAAAATGCCTGGTTTGGTGTAATATTATGAGTAAACAAGTAATTCTACACCTAGGGCCAGATTCAATTGCCCAACTCGTAAATTTATACACACTTTAAATCACTATTAATATTGCTACATATTCAGCAAATATTACTTACTAGCGACTTGCCCGCAATAAAATGACGGCTATAAAAAGTGAAGCCTGGCAATGCTGTTTGCCACACAATGGGAGCCTCTCCCCCTCTACTTAACTGGCCTCGCGATGAGCTCCTTCGGCACTGATTGCGAGCCTCTTACTTACCTGTAAATTCTATTTCCTTAAAGTCTTCAACGCCAACACACTCCTCTCCCATTGAAGAACTGGGTAAAGTATTTTATGTTGTGTTTCTGTTTGATTTACTGAGTTCGCTTTATTATAACACTGAGGGACGTTCTGGTGGTGTTGGGGTGGGATTTGTGGTCTGGGTGTCTACCTGTC
Source organism: Discoglossus pictus (assembly GCA_027410445.1). Taxonomy (NCBI): domain Eukaryota; kingdom Metazoa; phylum Chordata; class Amphibia; order Anura; family Alytidae; genus Discoglossus; species Discoglossus pictus. The sequence goes on along the minus strand of CM050168.1, from coordinate 200,825,407 downwards.
CTACTGGGGAGGAGTGGTGTAATCATCATGCTCTATGCTCCAGTCGAATTAACAACAATTCTCTATTTATTAAAGCTTTTAATTATATTCATTCTCTGTTTTAGGTTATGTCTGGACTCCATTGGGAAAAATGCCGCTGTATTAGGAAATCAAGTATCCACTTTACCCAAAAAACTGCTCCAGCAGGCAGCGAAGAAAATAACATTCTGGGCAGCAACTAAATATAGACAGAGTAAAAGAAGTCATTCCTATGATATGAATAGCAATGGTACCTGATTACTATGGAGCGACCAAACATGTTGGTTTGTTTTGCAATAAACTATTGACCCCTAAACTGCAGGGTCAAACATGCATTTTCAAGTGGGTTCTCTGAATTCAAATGGTTAAAGAATATTGTTTAATGATTGCATTTTTTGAGATGTATAGCTGGTTTGGGTATGTTAACAAACCCAATTAATGCTGGAAGTTGCACTAGTATACACCAGTATTTTCCCACATCATTGGGGACTGATTGTTTGTTACTTAAATTGAATTTGATGTATAAAATCTGTTTCTATGTGAAGTACACATGAAAGGAAAGCCTTCAGTATTTTATTTGTGATATACATGTTTACCTATCCCAGTCATGTAGTATACCCTCAGTTGCTCCTCTAGTCCAATATGTTCAGTGTGGTATTTCAAAAAATTGAAATTAATAATGGGCACGTTGTTTCAGAGCATTAATAAAATAAAAAATATTTTCAATTTACCACCCATTATATGCAGTTATACATAGTCATGGCTACCTCCAGTGTTGCCTTTTAAAGACCTCTCATTATCTGTTATGTCTCAACTTCCATGGCTACTTCCTGCTTCAAGATATAATAATCCAAGTCAATTTTCTGTGTTATAATAGTGCAAATAGCAGTTCACTGGTAAGTGGTAATGGCTAATCTCAGCCTTCAAGCATCCCTATCAAAGATAGGCAGTAATATTAGAATACAACAATTGAGATGGCCAGAGCTGCATATATTTGCATAAATAACTAATACATTTGAATGCAGTTTTTTTGTAAATCTTACTGAAAGTGTTTTCCCTTTATCCATTCTAGTTCTTTAAGAAAGCACCATAAACATATAGCATTACAGTGTCCCGTTTAATACTAACTAACTGCTGTTTTCTGAGAGAGTTGACTGCCTAGTAGGAACAACATGGCCACTCCTTTTCCCCATGGTGCAAAACACATTGTTAGTGGAACAGAGCATAAATGGCAGCTGAAGTCCCATATTTATACATTGAATAATTTGACTTGATAGTGAGCCTAATGTTTTGAGATTGTAAAGAAATTTAATTTATTAACTCTTATATAAAAATATGCTTCTTTGTTTGGTGACAGATGTACTTTTTTCCAAACCTGATTTGTCACTTGGGAAAAAACTGTGGATGATGCTAAGATAACAATTCAGCTCAATGGAAAGAGCTGCCGGAATGGTATGCAACTCCTAGTGGGATTAGTTGAACCCACAAATAATTAGCACTTATGTTAGGATCTCCTCCCATGTAACAAATCAGGTAAGCAAATAAAACAATGGCCACCTTCAGTCAGGAATTATTTAATGTAATTACCTATTAAATTAAAGTCTGTATTTTTTTTTGTAAATGGATTTTACAAATGATCAACTAGTTCTTCAAAAAAAGCATTAGGTAATTAGACTTCGAGCAGTTGGAAGTCTTATTTGCCGCCTACTTAAAGATAGCACAAACAGACAACAACCACAGTAAGAAGATATAGAGGAATGTTTCTACTTATAAAAAGCAAGAGTAAAGAGGTATTGAAGTCCCATATTCACAGTGTGTTCTTTTGAACCGGAAAAGTTAGAAATCGCTTTTAGTTTATCACTTACATGAAATGACATGCAATGCTGTGCAACTCTGTTACTGTCTCTTAAGCCTTCCTTTAGCAGTGTGTGTATTATCTATTGTGCCAAGTGGAAATGAACCATCAACATTTAAACTTGTTTAATTAGCTGTTTCATAGCATTGTGTATATTTTTACAATTTTAAAATATAGCTAAGTAATCTTTATGTAATATCTGACTTTATATTTCCAATGGTCCATTACATTTGGAAAGACAGATAAACATACTCCTAGGGGACAGCAATGCCGCCAACTTGTACTGCACCCAGTGGGGGACTTCAGCTGTGCTTTCATTTGTCACCTGTTAGAATGATTTTCAATGACAGATGTAAGATGTGATGTTCAATGTGACTAAGTGAACATGTGAAGAAGTGTTTTTTATTAATGCATGTTGATAATAATATGTCAGTGTCATGTTTTCCATAAAGGGCCCTGCCATTCTTAATAACCAATAAAAAATGTGTTAACACTAATAGTCTATAATAAAAACCTGCATCTAAACATTATACTAACAATCTTTATCTAAATGAACTCTTGAGATATACATCCTTTTTTTACATTCCAAGGTTTGCAAATTAGCCTCAAATTAAGCTTATGTGGTGTTTAGAAATGATTTATCCTATTCAGTTCATGTAGTTAAATTATTTCCCTCACATGAATCAACACTAAGCTGGATTGTCCAAGATACTAGGTCATAACTAGGTTTTTCTTATAAACGAAGAATGTAACTTTATAATAAGGTCCGTAGCTCACATAGCTTTTTTGTTATATCTATATGTATTTTACAGCAATGGTTAGTATATGAAGATTTGTGCTATTATTTAAGTTGCCTTGAGGGTAATAGAATTAACACAATATTTAAATTTCTGTTTGGGAATTTATTTTGTCTTTGTATTAGAAAGAACATGCAATATTACAATATTAGTACATTTGCAAAATATAAGTTCACTTGAGCCTTGATTTGAATAGTAGTAGGCAAATAGCTCCTTTCTAGCAAGCCCCTGGCCCTTTAGTTAGTTGTTCATGTCAAGAATGCTCTAGTGATAGTAATGCCTAATGTAATCTAATGCCCGTTTTTAATGTTCTTTAAAAACACCTGAAATCACAGATCCATTTTTTGATTGATACTGTGACTATACAACACAATACTCTCTTATTTGATTGTTTAAATATTAAACCCTGCTTCTTATAATTACATTTTTCATCGCCTTAAATATCAAATTAAATGTATGTTTCATAAGAATATGATAATGTGTTTATTTTCAGGTTTGTACTGTTTTTTAGAGACTTAAAAAAATAGAAGACACTAAGAAGATAATTATCCTTGCATATTTCCATCCTGTCAACTATTGTGCTTAACAGTATTAAGGGTTTTTCAAAGATTTTGTAATGTTTTGTATGTTAACAAAATAAATGTGTACTATCAGTGTTAAGAGTCATACTGTTGGGGATGGGGTATGATCTGCTCCAGCCTCCACTTTAAGATGAATATATCACACAAATCCTGGCCTGTATTATTGGGGATAGTGGTGGTTTGTTTTTATATTTCTGGGATTGTGCCCATGTTTGTGGTGTTTTTTCCAACATCCTTGACTTTACAGTGCCATCTGCATTAAAGGGTTAATTATTTAGTAACTGCATAGTAATAATCTATCTGAAGAAATAAAATCAATGTAGCTTTTTAAAATGTAGTTTAACTTAAGTGTTCAGATACTATTAGAACTCTTATTAGATGTCTTGTGGTGTGGAGTTCTGCACAGGAGACTATCCTATGTTTTGTTCTGAACAAACTATGTTTTCCTGGGACTTTGTGTGTTAGTAATGCGCCAGGCAGTGCCAGCAGCAAAACTGCAACTGGCACTGCTTGATGTCGCTGGAGCTGTATGCCTGGATAGATGGAGTGCTGAAGTATACAGGGGCATGAAGTGATAAGGAGAGTAGGGTGAGAGCTGCACAACACAAAGATCAGTGGAGGGAAGAGCGGGATCAGGTAGAGGAAGGAGAAAGGCACGTGGGGAGTATGAGGGTGGGAGGGAAGTGAGGAGGAGGAGGAGAGAGGATCAGGGCAGACTAGGAGGTGATAGGGATGAGAGAAGACAGACTAGGAGGGAAGGAAGGACAGAGGGAGACTTGTCTAGGAGAGGAGAAAAGCAGGAAAAGGGACCCACAATGGAGGAGGCAGCATGCAGAGTGGTGACATTGGATGGTGCAGAGGAGACACTGCCCTGCTCTTGGGATCCTGGGCTCATGAAGCACCCACTGAGAGTGCAGGCTGGGGCCTACTTGAGGGCTGAGAGTGCAGGCTGGGGACTACTTTAGGGCTGAGAGTGCAGGCTGGGGACTACTTGAGGGCTGAGAGTGCAGGCTGGGGACTACTTGAGGGCTGAAAGTGCAGGCTCGGGACTACTGAGGGCTGGGGCTGAGAGTGCAGGCTGGGGACTACTAAGGGCTGAGAGTGCAGGCTGAGAGCTGGCAACTTTATGTGTGTGTGCTGGGGAGAGTGCTATAGAGTAGTGTGGTAGAGAGGGCTGAGAGAGTGCAAGAAATAGGAGTCTGTTATAGAGGGTGTCGGGTATAACCTCCAGCGACAGCTCCATCTAGTGGCCAGCAGCATTATTGCCGCTGCCTAGTGCAGGACTAACATACAAGGTCCGGCCAGGTCCTCTACCACCTCATTGACATGTGATATTAGTAGAGAGAAGCAATAAAGTTCAAATGTAAGCATAAAACATGTACATACAGTGCCTTGCAAAAGTATTCACCCCCTTGGCATTTTTCGGGTCTTGTTGCCTCACAACCATTTGCATCATTTAATTTACAGCACATGCCCACAACTTTGAAGATGTTTTTTTTTATTATTGTGAAGCAAACAACAAATAGGACAAAATAACAGAAAAAGTCAATGTGCATAACTATTCACCCCCCCTAAAGTCAATGCTTTGTAGAGCCACCTTTTGCGTCAATCGCAGCTCCAAGTCGCTTTGGATAAGTCTCTATGAGCTTGTCACATCTTACCACTGGGATTTTTGCCCATTCCTCCTTACAAAACTGCTCCAGCTCCTTCAAGTTGGATGGTTTGCGCTTGTAAACAGCAATCTTTAAGTCTGACCACAGATTTTCTATTGGATTGAGGTCTGGGCTTTGACTAGGCCATTCCAATACATTTATATGTTTCCCCACGCAAGTGTTGCTTTAGCAGTGTGTTTGGGGTCATTGTCCTGCTGGAAGGTGAACCTCCGTCCTAGCCTCAAATCACGCACAAAGTGGTACAGGTTTTGCTTAAGAATATCCCTGTATTTAACACCATCCATCTTTCCCTCAACTCTGACCAGTTTCACAGTCCCGGCTGCTGAAAAACATCCCCACAGCATGATACTGCCACCTCCATGTTTCACTGAGGGGATGGTGTTCTTTGGGTGATGTAATGTGTTGGGTTTGCACCAGACATAGCGTTTTCTGTGTCCGAAAAGTTAAATTTTAGTCTTATCAGACCAGAGCACCTTCCTCCATACATTTTGGGAGTCTCCCACATGCCTTTTCGCAAACTCAGAACATGCCATTTTGTTTTTTGCTGCAAGGAAAATGGTTTCTTCTGGCCACTCTGCCATAAAGCCCAACTCTATGGAGCATATAGCTTATTGTTGTCCTAGGTACAGATACTGCAGTCTCTGCTGTGGAACTCTGCAGCTCCTCCAGGGTTACCTTAGGTCTCTGTGCTGCCTCTCTGATTAATGCCCTCCTTGCCCGGTCCGTGAGTTTTGGTGGGCGGCCGTCTCTTGGCAGGTTTGCTGTTGTGGCATGTTCTTTCCATTTGGCTATGATAGATTTGATGGTGCTCCTGGGGATCATCAAAAATGTGGATATTTTTGTTTTAAACCCTAACCCTGACTTGTGCTTCTCAACAACATTGTCCCTTACTTGTTTGGTCTTCATGGCAGTGTTTGTTTAGTGGTGCCTCTTGCTTAGGTGTTGCAGCCTCTGGGGCCTTTCAAAAAAGGTGTGTATATGTAATGACAGATCATGTGACACTTAGATTGCACAAAGGTGGACATCATTTCACTAATTATGTGACTTCTGAAGGTAATTGGTTGCACCAGAGCTTTTTATGGCCTTCATAACAAAGGGGGTGAATACATACGCACATGCCAATTTTCTGTTTTCTATTTCTAAAAAATTGTTTTATGTGTATATTTTTCTCATTTCACTTCACCAAATTAGACTATTGTGTTCTGATCCATCGCATAGAGTTCATATTAACAAAACATTGAACTTGAGGCTGTAATGTCACAACATAGGTAAAAAGTCAAGGGGGTGAATACTTTTGCAAGGCACTGTATTCTCTTTAAATCTTGATTTTATTATTAACCAGTTTTAAAATAAACAAATGTAATCAGTTCTACAAGCTCTTCAGAAGTCCTGTAAAGAGTGGGTGCTGGACATCCGAGTGTTGCTGTCACCACTTGTCCTATTTAATGATATCTCTCTGGGGGATGACACTCACAAGCCCAGTTCCTGTGAGGTGCCACTGAAGTCCTGCTCATGTGTACACCCTGGGTGTTAGGTAAAACACTATATACTAACGAAGGGTGAAACCAAAACCTGGAGCACTGAGGTCCATTTATATAACAGAACAACAAATATTTACCTGATACAAGGTCAATACCAGCTCTTGTTTTCTTTAAGGTTCTGCTGTTTTGTGAATGTCAAAATCACCAAGGTGTTTTCTACTGCCCAGTTATTGGGTAGCTGTTACAAACACAGGATTTATCATATAAACTGAAATGTTCAACATAATGCTGCCTCCTATACCGTATATACTCGAGCATAAGCCGAGTTTTTCAGCCCCTTTTTTAAGGCTAAAAAGGGCCCCCTCGGCTTATACTCGAGTCACTCTCCCCCGCTGTGTGTCTCTCTAACCCCCCCCCCCCGTGTCTCTCTAACCCCCCCGTGTCTCTCTACCCCCCCCCCCCGTGTCTCTCTACCCCCGTTTCTCTTTCCCTCCTCCCTCCTCATTATAAACCCCCCTCCTCATTCCCCCTCTCCCCTCACCTGCTTCTGCTCCGGCCTCCGCTCCTTCTTGACCCGGCGCCCATGTGACGTCACGGCATTAGCATATACCGGGTGCCGGCCCCCGGTATATGCTAATGATGTGGCGCGCATGTGACGTCACATGCGTGCCGGGTCAAGGAGAGGAGGCCGGAGCAGAAGCAGGTAAGTGAGGGGAGAGGGGGAGGTATTTAGGGGGGTTTAGGTTGAGGAGAGAGGATGGGGGGTTGAGGAGGGAGGATGGGGGGGTTGAGGAGGGAGGATGAGGATGGGGGGGTTGAGGAGGGAGGATGAGGATGGGGGGGTTGAGGAGGGAGGATGAGGATTGGGGGGGTTGAGGAGGGAGGATGAGGATTGGGGGGGTTGAGGAGGGAGGATGAGGATGGGGGGGTTGAGGAGGGAGGATGAGGATGGGGGGGTTGAGGAGGGAGGGTTGAGGAGGGGAGGGTTGAGGAGGGAGGGGGGAGGGGGGGGTTGAGGAGGTGGGTGGATGAGGAGGGGGGTTGAGGATGAGGAGTGGGGTTGAAAATGAGGAGGGTGATAAGGGAGGGGGGAGGGGAGAAGAGACACGGGAGAGAGACAGGGGACACGGGGCAGCACATTTCCCACCCTCGGCTTATACTCGAGTCACTCATTTTACCCAGTATTTTGTGGTAAAATAGGTGCCTCGTCTTATACTTGGGTCGGCTTATACTCGAGTATATACGGTACATTGTTGTACAGTAAACAGTTGTACACTAAAATATATGTAGCTGCCAAGATTCTGCCACAAGATTGAATAACCTGTGCCAGATAACATTTGCTTGTGGCACTAAAATTCTCCCAAAGGCAACCCCTATTTTCTCTTCATGCTTTGGGTAGCAAAAAAGCAAAAAGATAAACCTAAAAAACAGATTAAAAAACAAAACCAACATAAAGAACAACGTTCACTCCCTTCCTCTTCCATTTTTTTCCAAAGAACTGATCAGACTAGGGGCCTCATTCTATTAACGGCCGTAGGAGATGTGGGGACGCAAGGACCGGCCGCAAGCTATTCGGCTATTCTATTCCACTCCGGCCGGGGGCTCCGGCAGGCTTGCAGCCGGCGCTTTGCTATCCCTTGCGGCCGCTCGCGCCGGAGGAAAGCCTTTGATCTAAAACGTCCGCAAGAGTTTCGGCCGCAAGAAAAGCCCGGTTGCTATTCTATTGCTCCGGGAACCCTCTCTGCAAGGCTAAAAACGAGCCGCAGCTTACTTGCAGGAAAAAGGTCCCGCTAGCACCAATTAAGCACATTATAAAGCCGAAATAAAGCCGTCCTGCACTCTGAGGAGACTATAAAGTGATTGTAGGTGTTAGAAAAAATAGCACAACATTCCCCTACACTCAAATCCGTAAAAAAATAATTTAATTTATGTCAAAAATCCATGTAAAAAGTCCCTAGGTCTTGGAGCACCTCAGACCCGGCCACACTGCGGCCGGAAAATAAACAGTTAATGTAATCTTGGATTTGGGCTGATGTGCAAGCTTGAGAGGGGGTTACTATTAATCCTCATGTCCCCCAATATGATCCCTAGCATTTACAGAGCTGTACAGTGCCGTCTTGAATTTATTTTTGCGTTTTAAGTTTTCTGAGCTTACGGCCGGTTGCAAGATATACGGCCGGCCGTAAGGGGAGATCCTTGCGGGGCCATATAATTGAATTTCAAGATAACGGAACCCCCGCAAGGAATCGCAGCCTTGCGGCCGTTTTACGGCCGATAATAGAATGAGGCCCTAGGTGTGTAGTCAGAAAAACAGTGTTATCTCCATTTCTTTACACAAATATAGCAACTGATATGTGTGGGAATAGGAGGTGTACATTGGTGACTAGAGCTAATGCCTTAAAGTGACAGTGTTGTCCTATAGTTGTAGTTCTGTATTTGTAAGCACTAGAATTTAATAAAGAGCAAAACATTTTGAGAAGGTTAAAAAACAACTTTTGATTTTCCAGCTTTTATGTGCAATTATATGTACACCTGGCTTTGTCCATTGTCAAGAAGAATTTCACATCTCATATGTTTTACGTTCCAAGTCTCTTCCTGTATGACGTGCAAAGAAACAAAGTCAGTTTTTGGTAAAAAAAAATAGTTAAAAAAAAGTACATGTAGCAATTCACAAATCTCAACCTCCAAGGTTGAAATGAAATATAAACTCACAGAAAGGGAGGTTCTGCATTATTAGAAGACAAAAATGCAGATTGTCAGGAATGCAATAGGTAATGAAGTTTAAAAGTTTTTTATGCCTTACTACAATGATTTTGCCCATTGTTAGGACTTGTTCTTTAAAATAACAGTTTCAGACTACAGAATCCCTTTAATACCTTGAAAGTTTATTGTTTCCTTTTCATTATTAAATTTGCTATTGGTGGAATCAAGTGGGTGTATAAGGCGCTCAGTCACATCATCATCCATCATTATCAAAGCACAGAACGTGCTGGCACCTCCTGCTTGTAACAAGATGTCCCTGACACAGCACATGGCCCAACGTCTGTTTTTTCTGATGCAGTATTGTGCAAGTAACCTGCTTCTGGTGATATTCTGTCATGTTGTTGAAGCATAAATACATCACATGCAAATACATTTTTGGAGGTTAAAAATTAACTATAGTTTTAACTATTTGCTGATTAATTTAGATCGGATAGTTTCCTACTCTGAGTCTCGTTGTTTACCCTGTTGGTGCATTACATCTTCATTAGTGACCCTCTCTTGCACAGTCTACAACTTTTATTCTGTCTGTGTTAAAAATTGGAGGCCTGTGTCTCATATATAACAACTACTAAGATATATGCAATGTTTATTATTTTTTTTTTTTTTTTTTTTTTTACAAACCTCACATATTATAGGATCACTGTATGATGAAAACAAATGTTTGAAAAAGAGGTGTCTAAACATATTTAGGTGAGGGAACTGTCATAAAGCTAGTTTCAATTGAAGCTTGAGGCATCCACTATACTTCAACGGTTTTATATATATATATATATATATATATATATATATATATATATATATATATATATATATATTATTTATTTATTTATTTTTGTTTTGTTTTGTTTTCCATAGATCAGGGCTTGCAGTTGTCCTTGAAACTGCATCTGAGCTTTGGAAGTTGAAGATATTGGTGTCATATTCTAAAAACTCCATTAATATAACAACTTCTCTCCTCCATCCACTGACAGATAAGATAAACACACCCCTCAGTCTTCAATCTTTCAGCAAGTTGTGAAAGAAAGATATGGTGGAGAATTCTATACAGAGTCAATGTAAATCTGTGAGTTTTCAGTCTTGCACAGTACTTTGGGGAAAGCACTATGGACACCATATTCCAAGCTCAAAGACAGGGCCCTCCATTATTTGCAATGTGTTAATTTTGAATTTGTCATTGCCTGGATCTTAACTTATGTATAGCGCTACGGAATATGTGTCGCATTACAAAAAAACAATAATAATAATGTCAAGAAATTACATTTTCTATACAAATGTTTTTATGCTCATGTCTTACACAGCTGTTTATGTTGTTAGTTTGTTACATACTTGACAACATTTTTACTACACTGCACTACACAACTACACTGTTCCTTTAAATTATTTCTGTTCTACTTTGAATGTAGTTACATATGTCTTGTGATAATTACTAAGGAATACTTTGAAACATCTAATCCTGCTATTCCTTTCTTTATTCTATCTTTAAAAAAAAAAAAAATCAGTTTGTAAGCAGTTTACATACAGTTCACTAATTTGCATCAGATATCATGTAAGTAATAAAGAGCCCTATTCTATTAGCTGCCCCATCAAATGCCTCTAACCCGTAATTTCTGCTGCATGTATGTGTGTATAGAAGCTGTTAAGTGTTCTGTGTATCAAGTGAGCTGTATCCCCGCCAGCATTATTTTGGTTCCTACACCTGTGATCAGAAGCTACAAATTATTTACTGCCAATAAGTAATATTTGCAGATCGGGCTTGGAATCAAGCCATTGTCGGAATATTTCTCAAATTTTTTAATATTTTTATGATATTTTATATATATTTTATATACATTTTATACATATACAGTATATAGATATTGTTCATTGGTGATTTCTCGGGTTGAATTTTTTTTTCCTGTATAGACCATTGTTCCTTGTTCTGGGATAGACATTACCTAATAAATTATTAATTATTAAGTAGTTGAAGAGGTAAGGTTTATTTTTGTAATATGGAATTGGCCGTCAAAAATTACGGCAATAAAATTTTAAGCCTGTCAATGCTGCTTGCCACACAATGCGGGCCTCTCCCCCCACTACTTTACGGGCCTCGTGATGAGCGCCTTTGGCGCTCATTGCGAGCCGCTCTCCCCCTCTACTTTACGGGGCTCGCGATGAGAACCTTTGCCACTCATCACAAGCCCCACACCGAGCAGCTTCGTCGCTCATTGCAGATGTTGTCCAACCCGCAACTTTCGGGGGTTTATAAGCGAGCCTCTCCCCACTCTCTCACCCATGTGTCTCTTTGCTTTACCTGTGTCTTATTTTCCCTATGCTTTCTCTTTGCCCCCTCTCCCTGCCCTGTGAGTTTTTTTCCCCTGATCTCCCTCCTCTGTGTCTTTCCCACCTCTCTCAACCCTATGTCTCTTTCCCTACTCTCCCTCCCCTGTGTCTTTCTCCTCCCTCTCCCTGCTCTGTGCTGTACGGGTCTGAAACCATTTGCGGGCTTGGGAAATTGATCAATTTCCCCAAGCCGACATGGACTTTTTGCAGGCTTGAAAAAAAATGTCTTTAAGGCTGCCATTTTCTTTCTCGCTTACGCGTTTTTCAGACCTCAAAAAAACGCCAATTGAAGAACAACTGAGCTCTCAACCTTACTTAAGGGCTCCCTGCCTCTTCCTTGTGCTGTGTGTGAGGTTGTCAATTAATTTTGTAATCAGTTGGTGTCTTTTAGGGGCCTCTGAACGGATTCTGGGTTACGGGCTTAGAAAAAATGGTGGCCGTTAAAGCCGTAATTTTTTCATAGTTTTGCCTTTTTCAAAGTTGTGTGGGCCTCGCAATGAGATCCTTCGGCGTTTTATTGTGAGCCTTTTTCTAAGTGTTGCGTGCCTCGCAATGAGTCATCAATCAGTCTTTTAGTTCCTCCTCACTTTCAGCCATCAGAGTAGTATTATCGTTGTTGATATTCCTTCCAGCAATATTGATTCTTGCTTTGGATTCATCTAGTCCAGCCTTACGCATGAAGTATTTTTCATATAAGTTGAATAAATAAGGTGATAATATACAACCTTGTCGCACTCCTTTTCCTATCTTGAACCATTCTGTTGTCCCATGTTCGGTTCTGACCTTGGTTTCTTGGTCGACATACAGATTATTTAGGAGAAGGATGAGATGATCTGGTAATCCCATCTCTTTAAGGACATGCCACATTTTGTTGTGATCCACACAGTCAAAGGCTTTAGAATAGTCTCATGAAGCAGAAGTAAAAAATGTTTTGGAACAATTTTGCTTTCTCTATTATCCAGCGGACATTGGCAATTTGATCTCTTGTGCCTCTATCTCTGCGGAACCCAACTTGTATATCTTGTTGTTCTTGGTCCATATATTGTTGGAGTCGATCTTGTAGAATCTTAAGCATTACCTTGCTGGCATGTGAAATAAGTGCAGTTGTTCGATAATTGGAGCACTCTTTGGCACTGCCTTTTTTGGAATTGGGATGTAATCTGACCTTTTCCAGTCTATTGGCCATAGCTGAGTTTTCCAAATGTGTTGGCATAAGGCAAGTAACACTTTCACATCATCTTCCTGTAGAATTGTGAATAGTTCAATTGGGATTCCATCACCTACTGTAGCCTTATCAGCAAGACCCTAGGGCCCATCTCACTTCGCTCTCCAAGATGTCTGGCTCTAGCTCATTGGACAAATTAATTGAGGTCATTCTTACGATCTCCTTCTTCAAGGGGGCTTGATATGGACCTAGTTCAAACCTACCCCTAATAAATCGTATAGTTCTTGTTCTCTGTGGCACAAAAGAGGGCTTCTGAAGAGGGCAAGGCCCGAAAGTACAGGCAGATCATACTGGATACAGGTTACTAGTGGCCCATGACAAGACCACTCCCCAAGTCAGGATACAAAACACAGAAATTGTCTCACACTGTGGATATGTGAAAACTATAACTGAACCTTTACTGAATGATCCAAACAACATATTTATATTTTCCAATACCACACCCTTGTGTACATTTGTGTATGTGTGTGTGATGAAACACATCTGCCCTGTAGCCTTGGTTAATATAAAAACTCCTGAGATCAAATTCACCAGATATCTATAGCTGACTAGTGAAACAATCTTGATATTAATCTCAAGTGTTTGCTTAGGACTACTTGAAGTACATGCATCTGTCTTGACTGAAGGCCTGTATCTGTACAGATGCAATGTCCTGCAGATCATTTCTGTGCAGAGCATTCTTACCAATTTCACATATATTCTATAACACATTTGTTCCTCTTATAATATATAATAACTAGTATGCATAATAACCATGTACAGGCAACATATAACCACACAATAACACATAATCCCAATTTAATAATGTCATGCTCCCTTGGCCATATTCGTAATTACTGGCAATATGAGTCCTTAAATAATTAAATCATGACAGTCATCACTGCTGTTAAGATGCTTCCTGTATAGATCTTCAGTGTATCTGATTTCTTTATCTGATCTTCTTCTAAGTCCCTCCAATTTTTGTCTTTTATCACGCCCACTTTGGCACAAAAGATTGCTTTGAGATCCCCAATTTTCTTGTAGAGATCTCTTGATTTATCCATTCGGTTATCTTCTTCAATCTCTTTACATCGCTCATTGTAGAATGTCTTGTTGTCTCTTCTTGCTATCCTCTGGAATTCTGCATTCAGTTGGACAAATCTTTTCTTATCCCCACTACCTTTCTCTTACCTGGGCTACTTTCAAAGCCTCATCAGACAGCCAGTTTGTCTTCTTACTTTTCTTTCTTTTAGGGATATTCTGTGTTGCTGTTTCCTGGATTATGTTGCAAACTTCGGTCCAAAGTTCTTCAGGCATTCTTTCTTCCATGACTAGTTCCTTAAATGTATTCTTTACTTCCACTGCATATTCACAAGAAATATTTTTTATTTCTTATCTACTTGGTCTGATGGTTTCCCCTCTTTTCTTCAGTTTAATTTTCAACTTTGCAATAAGAAGCTCATGGTCTCAGCCGCAGTCAGCTCCAGGTCTTGTGTTTGCTGACTGTATAGAGCTCCTCCACCTTTGGCTGCAAAGTATATAGTCAATCTGATTTCTATGTTGTCCATCTGGTGTTGTCCATGCGAAGAGTCGTCTCAGAAGAGGGTGTTTGGTACTACCAGAGAATTATCTTGACGAAATTCTACTAATCTCTGATCTGCTTCATTTTTTTTTTTTTATAAATATTTTTTATTAAAGACAAGGTTGCAACAGTACAATATAGGATAGCAGGTCATCAAGGACACATACAATATGTATTTTGCCAGTCTAAAACAAAGGTTATTAATTCCCATAGTGTATCAATAAATTGTCAAATAACGCTAAACTATACATAAATAAAAGTTTGTGACCTTTTTTTTCTTGTCTTCTTTTTTTTTTTGTTTTTTTTGTTCCAAACAACTTTTATTGCGAATAACCGGTTAATATATTAACACAGATCGTTCATCAATAATATATCCATAAGATAGGTACTGTTTTTTAACAAAAGTAAGATGTATACAAGTAAATAACATTTTAACTGTAATTATTGCAGTTTTTTTTATCTATCTAATTATTTTTCCCTCTATTCAAACTACTTACGTATTAGAGCACGATCTAATATACCTATAATCTTATAGAGATCCTTTTGAAGAGGGGAAGAAGAGAATAGAGAAAAGAAAAAACAAAAAGGGAGGTATGGAAGAGAAGGTGCTAAGGAGAGGTAGAATTTGTTTAAGAGTTGTTCCTCATAAGATCAGCCCAAATTGTATGATTATGTCCCTGCATATTTACCACCCAATCTTGAGGATCCATGGGTCCTAACATGAGGCCCATTTCTTGTATGACCGATCCAATTCAGCCGAGATAACGCTCATGTCATATATGAATTTAAGTCTGTTTAGAACTACGCTATATGTAGGTACCTCTGATTTCCAGGCCTTAGCTATCGTAATTCGAGTTGCTAAAAATATTTGATGTGATAGGAGTTGAGCCTGTTTACTAAGGCCTTCTATGGGCAGGCCTAATAGGGCCTCCATCGGTTTTTGGGGAATCTGGCATCCCCATAGTTTCTCTAAGATTTCATAAGATTTCAGCCAAATATGGGCAATTTTGGGACATTCCCATAGAACATGCTTAAGGGTGCCCATGTCCGGACATCCCCTAAAACACTTTCCATCTAGCGAGGGATTGGAGATTTTTAGCCTTATTGGTGTTAAATACCATCTCATAGTAGTCTTATAACTATTTTCCCTTAGAATTATGTTCAATGAGGAACTTGTGGCTTGTTTGTGTATCCTACTCCATTGTATATCAGTTAGTTCCATGTCAAGTTCTGACTCCCACGAATGTTGGTGATGCAATCTGAGTGGCGTTGACTGCTCAATTAGGTAATTGTAGATTATAGAAATGTTCCGTTTACCATTCGCATTGTCTAGACAGCATTTCTCAAACGGAGTGATCTTAGCATTGGCATTCAATTTAGCTACTTTGGATACATTGGCGTGCACCTGAGCCAGATTAAACCATTCTCTTATTGGTAGATTATGCACTTCTCTGAAAGTATCTACTGACCATTGCTGGGTCTTTCTCAACATATCGGCAACCAATGTAAATTTATTTTTTATCCACCACTCAAACTGCAATAGCCTATCCGTTAATACTGTATTTTGGTGTATCCACAATGGGGTAAGCCATGATCCTTTTTCTATCAGCTGTGTTCTCTTATTCGTCTGAGTCAGAACTGCAATGGATTGGATCATACAATTGGTCAAATAGATATTACCCAATTTAGAGTGCATACTAAGCCAACCTACCTGATGGATGTGTAAGCCTCTGTCCTCAAAAATATTTTTTTCTATCTCTACCCATATTGGCAGCTGTTCTTTGCCATACCACTTGGTAATTTGGGCCAGTCTGGCAGCTCTGCAGTAATGTAGTAGATCTGGTAGGGCCAACCCCCCCCTAGATCTGGGTGCCCTCATGTATTGTCTTGTTTATTCTAGGTTTTTTACGATTCCAGATGAAGCGAGAGATTGCCCCCTGTACAGCCAGGATGTCTTTAGAGCACACGGCCGTTGGGATGGTACGGAATAAATATAGCAGTTTGGGCAATATACTCATTTTAATGGCATGGATCCTCCCTAACCACGAAATTTTGTATGTGGACCATGTTGTAATATCATTGAGAAGTTTCTTTATAAGTGCCGGATAGTTAGCTAAGTAGGTCAATTTAGATTGCCGGGGAACGAGAACCCCCAAGTATCTAATATGGCCTTGTGCCCATCTAAAGGAAAAATTCCCTGCAATTTGGGTTTCCAATTGTTTCGGTAGAGAGACGTTTAATGCTTCACTTTTACTTGAATTAATTTTGAAGCCAGAAATGCTGCCAAAGAGTTCAAGAACATGGAAGAGGTTAGGGAGACTAATTAAAGGCTCAGTGATCGTAAGCAGGACATCATCCGCAAATAGACTCAATTTGTGTTCTGTCTTTTTCACTCTTACCCCCTTAATATTTGTATCTTCCCTTATTGAAGTGGCTAGGGGTTCAATACACATCGCAAAAAGGAGAGGGGATAAGGGACAACCTTGCCTTGTTCCTCTTGTGATTTTAAATGTTCGGGATTTAAACCCCTGGTAAGCCACATATGCTATCGGGTCTGAGTACAGTGTCAGTATGCCCCTCACTAACTTATCGCTTAATCCAAACTTATGTAAAACCCTAGTCATATATGCCCAATCTATCCTATCAAAGGCCTTTTCTGCATCCAAAGAGAGCAGCATCAAAGGCTTATTTTGGAGAGATGCTACATCAAGCAAATTTAATATGCGTCTGGTGTTATCCGGCGCTTCCCGACCTTGAATGAACCCAACCTGGTCGGGGTGTATCAAGCTTGGTAGAATCTTGGACAACCTATTCGCTAAGATTTTGGAATAAAGTTTAATGTCACAATTAATCAGTGATATAGGCCTGTAACTTTTACATTGGGACGGGTCTTTCCCTTCCTTGGGTATTACTATTACTTTAGCTTCCAGAAATTCTGCCCTCATGGGTTCACCTGACAATAAGTCGTTAAACAGTAGTTGGAGATGTGGAGCCAACACATCTATGAATTGCTTATAGTAAAAATTTGTAAAGCCATCTGGGCCTGGTGCTTTATGTGATTTTGTTTCTTTTATAGCTCTCTTGACTTCACTCAAATCTATGGGGTTGTCTAATAAACCCGATTGTTCATCATCAAGTTGTGGGAGACTAATGGAGGAAAGGAATTTATCAATTTGGGATATATGGCCAGTCGAACCTGAGCGAGCAGGAGCTGAGTATAGGTCAGCGTAAAACTTTTCGAATGCTTCTGTAATGTCATTTGGCTTATAAACCGTCTTTTCATTATCTACCCTTAGTTTGGGGATAAAGGAGTCTGCCCTTTGTTGGTTGAGCTTTCTGGCTAGCATTTTATCTGGTTTGTTCGAGAACGTAAAGTATTGAGATTGGGTCTTTTGTAATATGGTCACAACCTTTTTACGCAGAATACCCTGTAGTTGTTGTTTAAGTTTATGTATTTCAACTTGTGTCCCTGGGGGTCTCCTGGAGAGCGGAATAGCTTGCAGGGCTGAAATTTTGTTGTTTATAGAGTTGATTTGGGTTAACTCTGCTTTCTTCGCCAGGGAACCAAGTTGGATACATTTCCCTCTTATTACTGCTTTATGTGCGGCCCACACCCCCCCATTGGGTACCTCACCTCCTCCATTTAGTTCAAAGTATTCTACTATGGTGGCATATATTTTATCTTTTGTGTTCCCATCATTTAACAGGGCTGGGTTAAGCGCCCACGAAGGGGAGCGTCCTTTGGGCAGCAAATCATCTAGGGAGATGCATATCGCGTCGTGGTCAGACCACGCAATGGGTCGAATTTTTGCCTCCTGTAGGTTTGGGGTTAGGTGTTGCTGGATTAGGATGTAATCTATGCGAGAGTATGTGTTATGTCTAGCCGAATAATGAGTGTATTCTCTATCAGAAGGGTGGAGCGCTCTCCAGGCATCAAGCATGCCATGGTTGTTGAGCAACAATTTGAGGGATTTTGTAGCGGTAGGGATTACCAACGGGTTGGCGAAGCTCGACCTGTCTTTTGTTTGATCTAAAACTGAATTCATGTCCCCCCCTAGGATCCATGTTGATTGTTGCCATTCAGACATCATGTCTGATATCTTATGAAAAAATGCGGACTGTCCCGTGTTCGGAGCGTATACGTTTAATAGTGATATTTTGCGTTCATTGACCGTGCCTTGTATTAAAATGAATCTCCCTTCCGGATCTCTACGTGTTAGCGTGTGTTGAAAATTTAACCTCTTATGTATTAAGATGGAAACTCCCTTTTTCTTTTCGGGGGCTGTAGAGTGAAATGTTTGCGTGAAATTTTTTCCCCAATATTTTGGAATAGAGTTTTTTTTAAAATGGGTTTCCTGTACCATAACAATATCCAGTCCCATACGACCGTATTCCCCTAGGGCAATCCCCCGCTTCACCGGCTCATTCAACCCCTGAACATTGTGGGATGCAATATGTAAGGCCATGATTCACTACCTGCACCAAGCGTCCGATGTGAGGCCCAAGTACTGATGTGTTGATTTTCCCCTTATGGTTTCTGACCTGTAGATTCTTCTTTTTGGAGCGTGTGGTACTCAAGGTACCTCACCCGGCTAAAAAGGATTAGATCAGGTAGATAAAGAGGGTAGGAAGAGGAAGAGAAAAAGTCAGAAAAAGGCACAAAGCGGTTGTAAAAAATCAAAAACAAAAAAGGAAACAGATATTAACAAACTGTATAAAAATAAGTTTGTCTTGCTTTCTTTCTCCCCTTCCCCTCTCCCCTCTCTTTCCTCTTACCCTCTGCAATTCAATACTTCAACAGTACTATCTACACGTAAGTAGTTATAAAAAATATACCTGTAAACAAATATATATACACAAAGCTTTTGTTGAAATTTACTAAATATGTATATAAATCTATACACAATTTAAACTTGGTTGAGGAGAGCTCCTAGCTGTCCTCCTAAAAACCAATGGTGAGGCCCCCGGTATCTTTTCAATAAGATATCCAGGCGACTCGCCAGATCAAAAAAAAAAAAAAAAAGGACAAATAAATAAAAAAACAAAAAAAACAAATAGACAACAAAAACAAGCAAAAAAGGAACAAATAGTAATAGAACAAATTTACTCAATTGACCCCCTCTGGGGCACATCTTTAAAGAACCATTAATTATTAAGTGACTATAACCATGTAATTGAAAACTGAATAGTGAATTATTTCTTTAACAGACCCTTAACTAGTCCTGATTCTGGTACCTTGGGAGAGTTAGTATAGTTGCATGGGTATGTATGCTGATGCAGGGTTAAAGCTATAGTGTCTTAACTGCATATCTAATATTAACCTTGAGACTGTAGCCTTAGCATTTGTGATTAAATAACCCCTACATTACTTTACTTCAAAGTTATAGGGCATTGTCCTCATTTAAGAATGTCTTTCCTGCTATTTTGTCTCCCACGTCCAGGAAAAGGAAAAAAGTATTAGGTTAAAGCAACCTCAATGTCTCTGCTGTCGCGCTCTAGAGCGCCTGTAGGGTCTGGCATCCGGGCGTTGAGTTGTTCCTCCAGGTTCGTGCACCTGAATATTCCAGGACGTTAGCAGCGTCATTCCCTCCTCCACATCAAGAACAGCATGGGTCTTTCCATCCTTTACAATGTTCAATTTGAAGGGAAAGCCCCAGGAATATCTCCACCCTTGTGCAAGTATGGCCTCTAGAAGGGGTTTGAAGGTTCTTCTTTTATACAGGGTGGTCGGGGAAAGGTCAGCATACACACTCGGTTGACCCCCTGCGCATTCTGGTATACCTGGTCTCGCTGCCTTCATAAAAAGATCTTTCGTGGTATAGAAGTGGAATTTAGCGATAACGTCTCTTGGCCTCTCTCCCGCCATCGGGCGTCCTGTCAATGCCCTATGGACGCGGTCTAATTTAAAGGCATCCTCCATTAAGTTTGGCAGCAGGTATTTGCAGAGATCTAACATGTAGTTTGGCAGATCTGTGATCGATTCTGGGAGATTTTTGATTCTGATGTTTTGACGGCGGGACCGGTTCTCCAAATCTTCCTGTGCGTATTGGAGTTGGTTCTGTTCGTCTCTTAGGGCCGACATTTCACCTTCTAATTGGATGTGTGCGTCCAATAGCTCATTGTATTTCGTTTCCAGGTCAGTCACCTTTGAGTCTACTGCTTTTATCTCACCTTTGAGTTCTGCCGCTACTTTTTTGATTTCTCCAGTGACCTCTGTTCTAAAAGAGGAGATTAAGTCTTTTAGATCCTGGATATCTGCTTTCGTACTGTGTGCAGTCGGTTCCATATTAGACGCCTGCATGCGCTCGGGAGATGAGGGTGGCTGTTGAGCAAATTGAGTTGGGGTCCTTGCTGTACAAAAGTCCTGTATTGATTTAGTCGCCCTTCTCGTTGAGGTCCCAGCCATTCCTTTATTGTGGCTTATAGACATAAATATTCACTGTTTTTGTCTGTTTTTGTTACGTCACTTTACTGTAGGTTGTGCCACCATACTTGGGGGATGGGGTTAGTTTACATAATGAGCATAGTATTAGTACCTTGCATCATAAAATACGGTCGTTTGTGTGCTGCCAATATGTTGTTAAAGGTTGAGAGTCTTTGAAGTAGGGGACACCAGACCCCTTGGATAGCAATATATTGTAATTGTATTGCAATGATATAGGTATTTATAGCACAGCTTTATTTCTCAACTGATGCTGCATATAGCAATGTTTCAAGGTATATCCTCTTGTCCCCCAGGTGGCAGTGTTGTATGATGTTAGATGCAGTTCCAACCCAGGCCCAGTCAGATAATGGAAGAGGCTTTTCTGAATATGGAAATCATTGATCTCCAGAAATGAAAGACAGTTTGGATATAAATATGAATCCTATATCTGCAGGTTGAGGTCTTTCAATCTGTTACTGTTCATCAAATATTTTGGCCACAAGATGGCAGCATTGTACTAGTTTTCTTGCAGAGTGAAAATGTCAGTTCTCTTTATAGCAGCAATGCTCTTGCTTATGTAATAGGGTATGGAGAAATTGTGTTGCTTATTAGGATATCTCTAGTAAAGCACATCCCATGGGGGTCACCTTCTATTCAGGGCCTTGACTTAGGGGCTTCCACTCCCTTCTCAATGCCAGTTATATGTCTGGTTGTGTAAACCCCAGGCTGCTCCCCTGTTCTCTCTGGGGCCCCCTCCTTGCTGGACTGAGGTTGTGATGTGGTGTCTCACCTCTACTGCTTCCCGATTAGACAGGATGGGCTCTGGCTTCGGATGGCTGTAACGGGGTCTCCGCTCCAATATGAAGTCCAATGTGAAGTCACGCTCTGGTAACCTGATTGGGGGTAGATCAGGCAACAGCAAGCAGCCAGCAGGCAGCGTGGGTGCTAGGCCCAGGCCTCCATAGTATAGTAGCTATTACTGTAGCTAGCTTCCCTCGGCTGGGACCAAACTGTTCCTTAGGGTCTAAATAAGATCAGTCAGGTGCCCAATCCTTCAATATTTTGTTTTTTGCACTAATAAATGCACTATAAAGTCGCTGCAGCTTGGAGCTTTGCTATCATGCAACTGCTCTCTATCTTGGCAAGCCACGCCCCTGCTTCATTTTGTACTCCAATTAATATTAATAAAGGTTATTGATAATATCACCATATTAATTGCCAAAACCCACAACACAATCTAGCACTCTCTCTAAAATGCATTTGAGCATCTGTTTTAGACCAAGTGTGTCTCATGATATGTATTAACCCCTTGAGTCCCAGAATCAATATTACTCAGAAATAATAGTTAAAAATAATATTTTTTTTATAATTGCATATTTGTGAGTTTGAGACTGTTCTGCAATTAAGTCTTTATGTCTTCCTATGCATTCCCACGCTTTTATAATCCAGTATTGTGTGTTTAATTGCTGTTACAGCTCTAAAATGTGTTTGAAAAAGCCCTTGCGAGTCCTATTAAGTGATACTTTTTTCATTTGCGGGTCAGACTTTATTTACGAGCTAGAGCTACGGGTCTAATAGAATATAGATTTTGTGTAACTTTAATTATCTAGAGAGTGTAATATTCTAGCTGTGCTAAAACCAATAGAGTTCTAAGGCCAAATTTGCATCTTTGGCTGACCCATAGGGATTGTGGGCGGGTAACTCGGAATCGGATTGTGAGTAGCTAATAGAATCTGTGGCAAGATTAAGAGTGATTTTATTGTGTATAAATGTACAAATTGGGCAATAGAATAGGGCACAAAGTTAGTCCCAAATGCTTTTTCTAACCATGTAAACCAAAGCAATAATATACCAGCATGATTATTTTCTCAAATTTTCTTCTAAGCGTTCAATAAAACAAATTTACATGAAAAAGAATTGAGTTGAGGAAGAATTTCTGGCTTAGCAGACTTAAGATAGATAACTGAAAGAGGCAAAATAAAATTTTTAAATTCAATGTATTAGGCAAATACCGAGGTAGGAGGTAGAATGTGGATACAGACATAAGAGATCATGCGAGGAGGCAGAAAGTTGCAGTCAGGTCACAGAGTTCTACTCTGGGTGAAGGATGAGTATAAGGGATATGTTGTAGTTAGGTCCCGGACAGAAGTCTGGACAGGAGGAAGAGGGTAGAAGTCATGAGGCAAAGTGTCATCTGCTGAGATCAAATCAAAGGCATGATGCTGTAGTTGGGGGTCATAAGCATCAACATTGTTTTTATTATTAAACACTAGCTGCATGAGTTAAAAAAAAATCACATTATAATTGTCTAACTACGAATCGTCGTCACGCTTTTTGCGTGGTCCGTACGACTTAGCGGTGAGCGCCACAGGCGCTCATCGCCAGTGAGCCTCGCATAGCGAGGCGAGCTGTTAAACTTGGAGCACTTACGAGACGCAGGACTTAAAAAAAAAAAAAAGATACAAGACTCAAAAAATTAAAAGATTAGCGGCTGAAACAAAAACCCGAAAAACATAGTAACTATACCTAAAAAAAAATTACAAAAACATCACAGACAGTATGGGGAAACAGCCAGGACGTCTGTGAGTGAGCTGGAACACGAATTTAACTTGATTTAGACGATTTTCCCACACGAAAATCGTTTAAGCAAGGAAAAAAATGTTGGCCGAAAAAAATGAAAATGAGGCTACACGAACCCGGACTGCGCAAAACATTGCCAAATGCATAGCACTTTACACATCACACTACTACCTACAAAATACACTATTACAAAAGCCGGAAAATGCTCATGAGACGCGTACCACATTAATAACATTACGACTATACAATCCCGCTTTACACAATAAACCACCGGCTTTACCTCGCGCACGCAGCCTATTTAGAATGCACACGTCAAACACTCATTACACTTTATAAGCAGGGTACTAACACTCACAATGTATATTCTATGCAGACGCAAAATACAAACAGATTGTTAGCTCTTCAGCCTATTGCTCGCTACATATATCAATTATAAATAAAGTATATTTATTGCATAAATAATTATTACTTAATTAATCGAATAAATCATTAATTAATACTTAACTACATATACATAGAAATATATCTCTCTCAGAGGAACAAAATAACACCACATGAGAGGCTCGCAATGAACGCAAGCCTCGCAATGAGCGCCGAAGGTCCTCACAGTATAAAACGGTTTCAATTATGTCTCAAACAGCATTCCCATGGCTTCAAATTTTATTGACCGTAATTTTTTGACAGCAAGTCGCTAGTATATATATAATGCTGAATAAAATAAAAATGTGAAACCTAAATAAACAACTTGATGTCCATGATTTACAATAAGATATTTGTATTTAGAAGTAAAAATTATTTTAATTTCAAACTCAAATTAGATAAATATGTCAATATAATAAATTACATACAATTCCAAATACTATAAAGCTTGGCACCAAGTATACTCGTCTCAATGGTGTTTGTGCTGTATGAAAGCTGAATGTATATTATACGCTATGAATACTGCTGTAGCTCAATGATAGCTTGCCCTTATCAAAGATGGCAGCTCAGTGACACTCTTGTGTTTACTGTAATCAGGGCGTTATGACGTATTACGTCTGCGACGTCGTCAGATAGAAGTAATCATTATAACTGGCCTGCTTACAACAAGCTCTTGTTAGTATGGCAGACGAGAATGAGGAGCCCGCAGCGGAGGAGGAGGACCCCAGGGAGCCAGCGGTGGATGATAGCGTGCCCGCGGAGCGAAGCGGCCATGTAGCAGTGACAGACGGCAGGAAGATGTTTATCTGGGGAGGTTATAAGGTGCCCAGTGTACTGCAGCACCTAATGGGCCTTATATGGGAGGAGCACAGGGTGTCAGAGCTACTGACTGTGATATTATACAGGGAGGTACACAGGGTGTCAGGGCCAGTGACTGGGATATAATACAGGGAGGCACACAGGGTGTCAGGGCCAGTGACTGGGCCATAATACAGGGAGGCACACAGTGTGTCAGGGCTACTGACTGGGATATAATACAGGGAGGCACACAGGGTGTCAGGGCCACAGACTGTGATATAATACAGGGAGGCACACAGACTGTCAGGGCCACAGACTGTGATATAATACAGGGAGGCACACAGACTGTCAGGGCCACAGACTGTGATATAATGCAGGGAGGCACACAGACTGTCAGGGCCACAGACTGTGATATAATACAGGGAGGCACACAGGGTCTCAGGGCCAGTGACTGGGATATAATACAGGGAGGCACACAGGCTGTCAGGGCCACAGACTGTGATATAATACAGGGAGGCACACAGGCTGTCAGGGCCACAGACTGTGATATAATACAGGGAGGCACACAGACTGTCAGGGCCACAGACTGTGATATAATGCAGGGAGGCACACAGACTGTCAGGGCCACAGACTGTGATATAATGCAGGGAGGCACACAGACTGTCAGGGCCACAGACTGTGATATAATACAGGGAGGCACACAGGGTGTCAGGGCCACTGACTGGGATATTATACAGGGAGGCACACAGGGTGTCAGGGCCACTGACTAGGATATTATACAGGGAGGCACACAGGGTGTCAGGGCCAGTGACTGGGATATAATACAGGGAGGCACACAGGGTGTCAGGGCCAGTGACTGGGATATAATACAGGGAGGCACACAGGGTGTCAGGGCCACTGACTGGGATATTATACAGGGAGGCACACAGGGTGTCAGGGCCACTGACTAGGATATTATACAGGGAGGCACACAGGGTGTCAGGGCCACTGACTGGGATATAATACAGGGAGGCACAGAGGGTGTCAGGGCCACTGACTGGGATATTATACAGGGAGGCACACAGGCTGTCAGGGCCACTGACTGGGCCATAATACAGGGAGGCACACAGGGTGTCAGGGCCACTGACTGGGATATAATACAGGGAGGCACACAGGGTGTCAGGGCTACTGACTGGGATATAATACAGGAAGGCACACAGGCTGTCAGGGCTACTGACTGGGATATAATACAGGAAGGCACACAGGCTGTCAGGGCCACTGACTGGGATATAATGCAGGGAGGCACACAGACTGTCAGGGCCACAGACTGTGATATAATACAGGGAGGCACACAGGGTCTCAGGGCCAGTGACTGGGATATAATACAGGGAGGCACACAGGCTGTCAGGGCCACAGACTGTGATATAATACAGGGAGGCACACAGGCTGTCAGGGCCACAGACTGTGATATAATACAGGGAGGCACACAGACTGTCAGGGCCACAGACTGTGATATAATGCAGGGAGGCACACAGACTGTCAGGGCCACAGACTGTGATATAATACAGGGAGGCACACAGGGTGTCAGGGCCACTGACTGGGATATTATACAGGGAGGCACACAGGGTGTCAGGGCCACTGACTAGGATATTATACAGGGAGGCACACAGGGTGTCAGGGCCAGTGACTGGGATATAATACAGGGAGGCACACAGGGTGTCAGGGCCAGTGACTGGGATATAATACAGGGAGGCACACAGGGTGTCAGGGCCACTGACTGGGATATTATACAGGGAGGCACACAGGGTGTCAGGGCCACTGACTAGGATATTATACAGGGAGGCACACAGGGTGTCAGGGCCACTGACTGGGATATAATACAGGGAGGCACAGAGGGTGTCAGGGCCACTGACTGGGATATTATACAGGGAGGCACACAGGCTGTCAGGGCCACTGACTGGGCCATAATACAGGGAGGCACACAGGGTGTCAGGGCCACTGACTGGGATATAATACAGGGAGGCACACAGGGTGTCAGGGCTACTGACTGGGATATAATACAGGAAGGCACACAGGCTGTCAGGGCAACAGACTGGGATATAATACAGGGAGGCACACAGGCTGTCAGGGCCACTGACTGGGATATAATGCAGGGAGGCACACAGGGTGTCAGGGCTACTGACTGGGATATAATACAGGAAGGCACACAGGCTGCCAGGGCCACAGACTGTGATATCATACAGGGAGGCACACAGGGTGTCAGGGCTACTGACCGGGATATAATACAGGAAGGCACACAGGCTGTCAGGGCCACTGACTGGG
Source organism: Discoglossus pictus (assembly GCA_027410445.1). NCBI lineage: Eukaryota > Metazoa > Chordata > Amphibia > Anura > Alytidae > Discoglossus > Discoglossus pictus. The sequence continues at coordinate 200,798,611 of CM050168.1, read as the reverse complement.
ATATAATACAGGGAGGCACACAGGCTGTCAGGGCCACTGACTGTGATATAATACAGGGAGGCACACAGACTGTGATATAATACAGGGAGGCACACAGACAGTCAGGGCCACAGACTGTGATATAATACAGGGAGGCACACAGACTGTCAGGGCCACAGACTGTGATATAATACAGGGAGGCACACAGTGTCTCAGGGCCAGTGACTGGGATATAATACAGGGAGGCACACAGGGTGTCAGGGCCACAGACTGTGATATAATACAGGGAGGCACACAGACTGTCAGGGCCACAGACTGTGATATAATACAGGGAGGCACACAGACTGTCAGGGCCACAGACTGTGATATAATGCAGGGAGGCACACAGACTGTCAGGGCCACAGACTGTGATATAATACAGGGAGGCACACAGACTGTCAGGGCCACAGACTGTGATATAATACAGGGAGGCACACAGGCTGTCAGGGCCACAGACTGTGATATAATACAGGGAGGCACACAGGGTGTCAGGGCCACTGACTGGGATATTATACAGGGAGGCACACAGGGTGTCAGGGCCACTGACTAGGATATTATACAGGGAGGCACACAGGGTGTCAGGGCCAGTGACTGGGATATAATACAGGGAGGCACACAGGGTGTCAGGGCCAGTGACTGTGATATAATACAGGGAGGCACACAGGGTGTCAGGGCCACTGACTGGGATATTATACAGGGAGGCACACAGGGTGTCAGGGCCACTGACTAGGATATTATACAGGGAGGCACACAGGGTGTCAGGGCCACTGACTGGGATATAATACAGGGAGGCACAGAGGGTGTCAGGGCCACTGACTGGGATATTATACAGGGAGGCACACAGGCTGTCAGGGCCACTGACTGGGCCATAATACAGGGAGGCACACAGGGTGTCAGGGCCACTGACTGGTCTATAATACAGGGAGGCACACAGGGTGTCAGGGCCACTGACTGGTCTATAATACAGGGAGGCACACAGGGTGTCAGGGCCACTGACTGGGATATAATACAGGGAGGCACACAGGGTGTCAGGGCTACTGACTGGGATATAATACAGGAAGGCACACAGGCTGTCAGGGCTACTGACTGGGATATAATACAGGAAGGCACACAGGCTGTCAGGGCCACTGACTGGGATATAATGCAGGGAGGCACACAGGGTGTCAGGGCTACTGACTGGGATATAATACAGGAAGGCACACAGGCTGCCAGGGCCACAGACTGTGATATCATACAGGGAGGCACACAGGGTGTCAGGGCTACTGACCGGGATATAATACAGGAAGGCACACAGGCTGTCAGGGCCACTGACTGGGATATAATACAGGGAGGCACACAGGCTGTCAGGGCCACTGACTGTGATATAATACAGGGAGGCACACAGACTGTGATATAATACAGGGAGGCACACAGACAGTCAGGGCCACAGACTGTGATATAATACAGGGAGGCACACAGACTGTCAGGGCCACAGACTGTGATATAATACAGGGAGGCACACAGTGTCTCAGGGCCAGTGACTGGGATATAATACAGGGAGGCACACAGGGTGTCAGGGCCACAGACTGTGATATAATACAGGGAGGCACACAGACTGTCAGGGCCACAGACTGTGATATAATACAGGGAGGCACACAGACTGTCAGGGCCACAGACTGTGATATAATGCAGGGAGGCACACAGACTGTCAGGGCCACAGACTGTGATATAATACAGGGAGGCACACAGACTGTCAGGGCCACAGACTGTGATATAATACAGGGAGGCACACAGGCTGTCAGGGCCACAGACTGTGATATAATACAGGGAGGCACACAGGGTGTCAGGGCCACTGACTGGGATATTATACAGGGAGGCACACAGGGTGTCAGGGCCACTGACTAGGATATTATACAGGGAGGCACACAGGGTGTCAGGGCCAGTGACTGGGATATAATACAGGGAGGCACACAGGGTGTCAGGGCCAGTGACTGTGATATAATACAGGGAGGCACACAGGGTGTCAGGGCCACTGACTGGGATATTATACAGGGAGGCACACAGGGTGTCAGGGCCACTGACTAGGATATTATACAGGGAGGCACACAGGGTGTCAGGGCCACTGACTGGGATATAATACAGGGAGGCACAGAGGGTGTCAGGGCCACTGACTGGGATATTATACAGGGAGGCACACAGGCTGTCAGGGCCACTGACTGGGCCATAATACAGGGAGGCACACAGGGTTTCAGGGCCACTGACTGGTCTATAATACAGGGAGGCACACAGGGTGTCAGGGCCACTGACTGGTCTATAATACAGGGAGGCACACAGGGTGTCAGGGCCACTGACTGGTCTATAATACAGGGAGGCACACAGGCTGTCAGGGCCACTGACTGGGATATAATACAGGGAGGCACACAGGGTGTCAGGGCCACTGACTGGGCTATAATACAGGGAGGCACACAGGGTGTCAGGGCCACTGACTGGTCTATAATACAGGGAGGCACACAGGGTGTCAGGGCCACTGACTGGGATATTATACAGGGAGGCACACAGGGTGTCAGGGCCACTGACTGGGATATAATACAGGGAGGCACACAGGGTGTCAGGGCCACTGACTGGGATATTATACAGGGAGGCACACAGGGTGTCAGGGCCAGTGACTGGGATATAATACAGGGAGGCACACAGGGTGTCAGGGCCAGTGACTGGGCCATAATACAGGGAGGCACACAGGGTGTCAGGGCCACTGACTGGTCTATAATACAGGGAGGCACACAGGGTGTCAGGGCCACTGACTGGTCTATAATACAGGGAGGCACACAGGGTGTCAGGGCCACTGACTGGGATATAATACAGGGAGGCACACAGGGTGTCAGGGCCACTGACTGGGATATTATACAGGGAGGTACACAGGGTGTCAGGGCCAGTGACTGGGATATAATACAGGGAGGCACACAGGGTGTCAGGGCCAGTGACTGGGCCATAATACAGGGAGGCACACAGTGTGTCAGGGCTACTGACTGGGATATAATACAGGGAGGCACACAGGCTGTCAGGGCCACTGACTGGGATATAATGCAGGGAGGCACACAGGGTGTCAGGGCCACTGACTGGTCTATAATACAGGGAGGCACACAGGCTGTCAGGGCCACTGACTGGGCAATAATACAAGGAGGCACACAGGGTGTCAGGGCCACTGACTGAACTATAATGCAGGGAGGCACACAGGGTGTCAGGGCCACTGACTGGTCTATAATACAGGGAGGCACACAGGCTGTCAGGGCCACTGACTGGTCTATAATACAAGGAGGCACACAGGGTGTCAGGGCCACTGACTGGGATATAATACAAGGAGGCACACAGGGTGTCAGGGCCACTGACTGGTCTATAATACAGGGAGGCACACAGGGTGTCAGGGCCACTGACTGGGATATAATACAAGGAGGCACACAGGGTGTCAGGGCCACTGACTGGGATATAATGCAGGGAGGCACACAGGGTGTCAGGGCCACTGACTGGTCTATAATACAGGGAGGCACACAGGGTGTCAGGGCCACTGACTGGGATATAATACAAGGAGGCACACAGGGTGTCAGGGCCACTGACTGGGATATAATACAGGGGGGCACACAGGCTGTCAGGGCCACTGACTGGGCTATAATACAGGGAGGCACACAGGGTGTCAGGGCCACTGACTGGGCTATAATACAGGGAGGCACACTGGTTGTCACGGCCACTGACTGAACTATAATGCAGGGAGGCACACAGGGTGTCAGGGCCACTGACTGAACTATAATGCAGGGAGGCACACAGGGTGTCATGGCCACTGACTGGGCTATAATAAAGGGAGGCACACAGGGTGTCAGGGCCACTGACTGGGATATAATACAAGGAGGCACACAGGGTGTCAGGGCCACTGACTGGGATCTAATACAGGGAGGCACACACGGTGTCAGGGCTACTGACTGGGATATAATACAGGGAGGCACACAGGGTATCAGGGCCACTGACTGGGATATAATACAGGGAGGCACACAGGGTGTCAGGGCCACTGACTGGGATCTAATACATGGAGGCACACTGGTTGTCAGGGCAACTGACTGGGCTATAATACAGGAAGGCACACAGGGTGTCACGGCTACTGACTGGGATATAATACAGGGAGGCACACAGGGTGTCAGGGCCACTTACTGGGATCTAATACAGGGAGGCACACAGGGTGTCAGGGCTACTGACTGGGATATAATACAGGGAGTCTCACAGGGTGTCAGGGCCACTGACTGGGCTATAATACAGGGAGGCACACAGGGTGTCAGGGCCACTGACTGGGATATAATACAGGGAGGCACACAGGGTGTCAGGGCCACTGACTGGGATATAATACAGGGAGGCACACAGGGTGTCAGGGCCACTGACTGGGATCTAATACAGGGTGTCAGGGCCACTGACTGGGATCTAATACAGGGAGGCACACACGGTGTCAGGGCTACTGACTGGGATATAATACAGGGAGGCACACAGGGTGTCAGGGCCACTGACTGGGATCTAATACAGGGAGGCACACAGGGTGTCAGGGCCACTGACTGGGATCTAATACAGGGAGGCACACTGGTTGTCAGGGCTACTGACTGGGCTATAATACAGGGAGGCACACTGGTTGTCACGGCTACTGACTGGGATATAATACAGGGAGGCACACAGGGTGTCAGGGCCACTGACTGGGATCTAATACAGGGAGGCACACAGGGTGTCAGGGCTACTGACTGGGATATAATACAGGGAGGCACACAGGGTGTCAGGGCCACTGAGTGGGATATAATACAGGGAGGCACACAGGGTGTCAGGGCCACTGACTGGGATCTAATACAGGGTGTCAGGGCCACTGACTGGGATCTAATACAGGGAGGCACACAGGGTGTCAGAGCCACTGACTGGGATCTAATACAGGGAGGCACACAGGGTGTCGGGCCACTGACTGGGATATTATACAGGGAGGCACACAGGGTGTCAGGGCCACTGACTGGGATATAATACAGGGAGGCACACAGGGTGTCAGGGCTACTGACTGGGATATAATACAGGGAGGCACACAGGGTGTCGGGCCACTGACTGGGATATTATACAGGGAGGCACACAGGGTGTCAGGGCCACTGACTGGTCTATAATACAGGGAGGCACACAGGGTGTCAGGGCTACTGACTGGGATATAATACAGGGAGGCACACAGGGTGTCAGGGCCACTGACTGGTCTATAATACAGGGAGGCACACAGGGTGTCAGGGCCACTGACTGGGATCTAATACAGGGTGTCAGGGCCACTGACTGGGATCTAATACAGGGAGGCACACAGGGTGTCAGGGCCACTGACTGGGATCTAATACAGGGTGTCAGGGCCACTGACTGGGATCTAATACAGGGAGGCACACAGGGTGTCAGGGCCACTGACTGGGATCTAATACAGGGTGTCAGGGCCACTGACTGGGATCTAATACAGGGAGGCACACAGGGTGTCAGGGCCACTGACTGGGATCTAATACAGGGAGGCACACTGGTTGTCACATCTACTGACTGGGATATAATACAGGGAGGCACACTTGGTGTCAGGGCCACTTACTGGGATATAATAAAGGGAGGCACACAGGGTGTCAGGGCCATTGGACTGGGCTATAATACAGGGAGGCACACATGGTGTCAGGGCCACTGGACTGGGCTATAATACAGGGAGGCACACAGGGTGTCAGGGCCACTGGACTGGGCTATAATACAGGGAGGCACACAGGGTGTCAGGGCCACTGACTGGGCCATAATACAGGGAGGTACACTGGTTGTCAGGGCTACTGACTGGGATATAATACAGGGAGGCACAAAGGGTGTCAGGGCCACTGACTGGGCTATAATACAGGGAGGCACACAGGGTGTCAGGGCCACTGACTGGGCCATAATACAGGGAGGCACACTGGTTGTCAGGGCTACTGACTGGGCTATAATACAGGAATGCACACAGGGTGTCAGGGCCACTGACTGGGATCTAATACAGGGTGTCAGGGCCACTGACTGGGATATAATACAGGGCAGTGCTAGTACTGATGTCAGCATGAGATATGTATACTAGATACATACAGTCAGATCCATAAATATTGGGACATCGACATAATTCTAAACTTTTTGGCTCTATACACCACCACAATGGATTTGAAATGAAACGAACAAGATGTGCTTTAACTGCACACTTTCAGCTTTAATTTGAGGGTATTTACATCCAAATCAGGTGAACGATGTAGGAATTACAACAGTTTGTTTATGTGCCTCCCACTTTTTAAGGGACCAAAAGTAATGGGACAGATTAACAGTCATAAAACAAACTTTCACGTTTTAATACTTGGTTGCAAATCCTTTGCAGTCAATTACAGCCTGAAGTCTGGAACGCATAGACATCACGAGTCCCTGGGTTTCATCCCTGGTGATGCTCTGCCAGACCTCTATTGCAACTGTCTTCAGTTCCTGCTTGTTCTTGGGGCATTTTCCCTTCAGTTTTGTCTTCAGCAAGTGAAATGCATGCTCAATCGGATTCAGGTCAGGTGATTGACTTGGCCATTGCATAACATTCCACTTCTTTCCCTTAAAAAACTCTTTGGTTGCTTTTGCAGTATGCTTCGGGTCATTATCCATCTGCACTGTGAAGCGCCGTCCAATGAGTTCTGAAGCATTTGGCTGAATATGAGCAGATAATATTGCCCGAAACACTTCAGAATTCATCCTGCTTCTTTTGTCAGCAGTCACATCATCAATAAATACAAGAGAACCAGTTCCATTGGCAGCCATACATGCCCACGCCATGACACTACCACCACCATGCTTCACTGATGAGGTGGTATGCTTTGGATCATGAGCAGTTCCTTTCCTTCTTCATACTCTTCTCTTCCCATCACTCTGGTACAAGTTGATCTTAGTCTCATCTGTCCATAGAATGTTGTTACAGAACTGTGAAGGCTTTTATAGATGTTGTTTGGAAAACTCTAATCTGGCCTTCCTGTTTTTGAGGCTCACCAATGGTTTACATCTTGTGGTGAACCCTCTGTATTTACTCTGGTGAAGTCTTCTCTTGATTGTTGACTTTGACACACATACACCTACCTCCTGGAGAGTGTTCTTGATCTGGCCAACTGTTGTGAAGGGTGTTTTCTTCACCAGGGAAATAATTCTCCGGTCATCCACCACAGTTGTTTTCCGGGTCTTTTGGTGTTGCTGAGCTCACCGGTGCCTTCTTTCTTTTTAAGGATGTTCCAAACAGTTGATTTGGCCACACCTAATGTTTTTGCTATCTCTCAGTTGGGTTTGTTTTGTTTTTTCAGCCTAATGATGGCTTGCTTCACTGATAGTGACAGATCTTTGGATCTCATATTGAGAGTTAACAGCAACAAATGCAAATAGCACACTTGAAATGAACACTGGAGCTTGTATCTCCTCTTTGTAAATGGGATAATGAGGGAATAACACACACCTGGCCATGGAACAGCTGAGCAGCCAATTGTCCCATTACTTTTGGTCCCTTAAAAAGTGGGAGGCACATATACAAACTGTTGTAATTCCTACACCGTTCACCTGATTTGGATGTAAATACCCTCAAATTAAAGCTGAAAGTCTGCAGTTAAAGCACATCTTGTTAGTTTCATTTCAAATCCATTGTGGTGGTGTATAGAGCCAAAAAGATTAGAATTGTGTCGATGTCCCAATATTTATGGACCTGACTGTATATAGTAGGTTATCTGGTAATACTGCACATGGCATATTGTGTCTGCAGGTAATGAAAGCTTAACTTAAAGGGACATGAAAAGAAAAAAAATATTTTCATCCTAAAGGGGGTATTTGTAATTGTGTAATGTTGTGTATTATTTTCTACCAAATGATGCTGTAAGAGCACAATAAATTGATCCAAATGTTTGGAGTAATGGGGCTTCCTTAAGTCTCCCTTCAGCCTCTGAGCATTTATGTAGATGTATATATCATATTTGTCTGCTGTAAAATATACATATCCCCTTGCTACCTTGTTGTGGTGAAGGGCCTTGTGTACTTCAATGAAACTCTGAGCTACACCATGCAGGGTCACCCTGGATGGGCAGGTCATAGCAGAGGCGTCAGACAAATCGCTGTCCACTGGAGAAGGATTTGGCATCCCACTCCGTCATATTTGCCAAGAAAACCTTAGGCATGACCAGAGACCTAATGTTGGAGGTGCCTGGCGTGCTGTGGTCCATAGGGTCGCGGAGAGTCTGACACGACTAAACAGCAACAAAACTTACACATACAGACCTAAATTTGGTTTGTGCAGAGCCAAGGAGCCATGTCTCTTGATATTTTACTGCTGACTCGTAATTTATTAGTTATTGTACATACCGGTAAATGTCTATATATAATCCATTGACTGGTTACTAAAACGCCTGATTGAAAGGACCACTGTGGTCATTTGTTTTCTATATATTGTCTTTTGATTGACTAAACCGTATAATGGGCAAAATGTTTTTAGAAAGCAAAAATGATTAAACCCAGCCTTTACATTTTGTAACTTTTACATGCAATTGTTTTTTTTCGCAGGCCTCCATTTAGCCTGTTACTTTCTCTAGAGGGTGTGTCCTTGTAAACTAATGAGTTCCTCTATAGATCTGTTGAGAACACTGACAGTTGTTGTTATAGTGTCACTCTGCTTTAAAGAGCCCAGATAACTCGTACTGGCATTTTGGTATAACTCTGTACAGCATCACAGATATTATGGAACTTTATCTAAGATAGACAGTAGAGGGCATTTGGGCAGTAGGGAGATGGGATAGGGGGCTGCTTCATGCTTCGATATTATAGGGTGATGAAAGGCTGGCTGGGAAGAACCAGAATGGGTTAGCTTGTTTGAAATGTTAAAGGCATATTTAACTTTCCTGGATCTGACAGAGGAGAATCAGTATTGTATGCAATCATTTTTTTGCATGAAAAAATACCAAAATAAAGATTCACAAACTCACCCTGATGTTTGCTAAAACTTTTCAATTTGCAAGCTAAAGCATTGTCAGTTGAATCCCCTGAAAATCCCTGCTAAGATTAGCATAATTCATTTTGGGCAATCAGGAGAAAGCAGATACATTTGTATCATACTCTGGGGATGCTGTGTTGCAAAGAAGCCTGGAATATGTAGTGTCTTTCTGTATATAACCCTGTGATCTGATTCCGTTCTAAATTCAGACTCCACCCAACAATTTGATGCAATCCATCACCAAGTACTTCCTTTAAAAGGTCAAACTGCATAGCTAGATACATTTCCTCTGTGTACTTGGTAATGTCCATTTCCACTGGGTGTGCAAATCTGGTATTTACTCTCCTGCCTATAAATTTGTAAGTACACTGAAAATATCTATATAACACATCTTTTTCTGATAGTCGCTGCCTGTTTCATACCAAACATTTGAAACCCAGGACACTTATACATTCCTTTTAAGTTGAGAGAAATGGCCTGCTTTTGTATGCATTCATTTCTGAAGACAAGGAGAAGTCTAATGAAGGGAGGAATGGGTTCCCAATGAATGGGGATGACTGTTGAAAAGCCCTCTACAGGAACATGACATGAGGTAGTGATGAAGGTTGAGAGATGCAAATCATGGGCACAGCAGAGTGAGTCGATGTATAAACAGTGATATAGTTTTATTGTAGTAGCGCTTTCTGATACAGACCATGACATTTTAGTAATTCTATTATACTGATGTATCTGTCGTGAGCCATCTCAGTTTCTGTACAATGTGCAGAGCTGTCTTCATATTTACAGTAATACTTTGAGGAACTAGAACTGATAAAGAACAAAATGCTTTGTAAAGTGAAATAATGAATATTGCCTTTATTTAAACAGCTGTGTGACAACTGAAAGACTTGGAAATATGTTAAAATGGATAAAAAAAATCTTTTGCCTTAATTGTAGGTGTTTCTTTGAACCTTCTCAAAAGGCAGCTGGATATTTACTTATGATGGAAGTTTGACCACATACCCAAAGAATAGCTTCACCTGGGTAGTCAGACAAATGTACAAGGCTGGGTTCTATCGGCCACTAAAAGGGACAAGCAGCACAGTGCCCACAACTGGTGATTTCAGTGGACCTTTAATAAAAAAATAAATCATTTGTATTGTATTTTTTCTTTCTAAAATACATTTTATACATTAATAACTTGTAGATATTCAAAAGATTATATTGTAGTTGTGAAGTTAAAGGGGCTCAACTCATGGAAACTGCTCTTTACCATCATGTAAAATGAAGAGAAGATGTGTAAAACCTTTTTATCATTATTATCCCTTTATTTGTAATGCGCCAACATATTCCACAATGCCATACATGGGTTAAGTACAAGGCAAAAACAATTTCAACACATTGCATACTAGTGGATGGCCCTGTCCTTGAGCTTAGAATCTAGTGTACACATCGCTTTCCTTAAAGAACCAATCTAGATTAAAACTAAAGGGTATGAGTGTGATCTAGGAGAGCAATAGATACATTGTGAATGTTAAAGGGATTTGTAAGTGAGCTGGATTATGAATGCATCTGATAAAGAATTAGTAGTGTATGAAAAAAAAAATTGCTTGAAAATATCCCGAAATAAACATGAATTAGCTTACCTTGAATTTAGCAAAATTTCCTATGTTTTCTGGCATTTGCATTTTATAGTGTACACCCCTAGAAAATCCCAACTGAATTAACATAACATTCAGAATCAGGATAATACATTGTATCATTCTTCACCTCAGTGGCTCCTGGCATGTGCTCAGTACAAGAACTGCAACCGTTTCTTCCTGTGCTCTGTACCAGAAAGGTCAAAATATGTACCCTGCTGTATTTCCTGTGTGTACCCGGCTTATTTAAGCGTCCTGTGGGTGCGAACAATTGGGTTTGACTCTTGTGCAAATATATAGAAAAGTTCCGTTTACTTACAAATTTAACACATGTTTTCATACACAAGAAATTTTCCTCTATCAGATGCATTCATAATCCAGCTCACATATTCCTTTAAGGCTGGAGGTGATAAGCTTCTTTAAATAGATTAATTTTTAATGAGGTTTTGAAGGTCTTGACAGTTGTAAAAGCTAACCCTACATAATTTAAAAATAAACATAATATTTATCTTGAGTCCTTGGAAGCCAAGTTGTACCACAGGATTTATTGAGATTATGAGGATAAGCCTTCAGGTCCTGAAGGGACAATATATTACAGGCTCACTATAATGTCTTATTTATAATATATTTCTAACATCATTTATTTTATAATGTGTTATTTATTTTTAAGTTTGTGGTTAGAATGTCTAAAGAATCCAAATGAATAAACTAACATTTTTTGACTGCAGCAAAGTGCATTACCAATTAAGTGTGCTTATCATTTTTTTGTCCAACATCTGAAAGTGTAGGGGCTTTACACAGCCATTATGGATAGTTGATTGAAGGTTAAAGGTAATTTATTTATTTATATCTTTACTTTTGTTTACTTATTTTATTAAGCTTAAAAGCTCTGTTTTTCTACCTAAAATCTTACAAATATTTCCCATCTGGTTTCTCCCCTCTGCAGCTCATGATGACAGTGAACTTCTAAGTACGGAGGTTACACTGTTGCATACTAACAAATCCGTGGCAACACTCTGCAACATGTTCCTTGAGAGAAGTCACTGACAAGCTAACTTGAAGCACTTCACAATCTGTGTATTCATGAACAATATGAGCTATAGAGGGCAGACCCAAACAGGTACAAATTGTATGATTTTAGGCAGAAATAAACAGAACTTTTAAGCACTTCTTAATAAAATACATAAAAGTAAATAGATACATAGGTATATTATATTCCTAGTGAAATCTAGAAACCTTCCAAGTCCCTTGAACTAGATTATATAAAAACATCTTATGAATCACTTTTAAAAATTCAAACCATTCTTTTCATTTATTTTTCAGGGCTCTTGTTTAATGATGTAGAACAGTAGTTATAAATTCCATGTGCGTTTAACTTGTAAGGAGTCTTTAGAAGGACATTCACATCATTTTTGAAGCAATATATTATTTCTTTGCAGAATGCTCCAGTTAGAGGTTTTTATGACTTTTACCTACCTAGAGATGAAATCTGGATCTATGATATGGAAAGTGGAAGCTGGTATGTGAATACTTGTTTTCAAACTTCATACTTTTAGTTCATTTTGAGTAGACGGAAAAAATATGCTTTTTAAATGCATCTGCATTTTGTACAAACATCATTTTCTATGATGAGTGCTTTTTAACCTTTATTTTGTTGAATTAATTCAAGGCAGAGGATGAAAACAAAAGGTGATATCCCTCCATCTATGTCTGGAAGTTGTGCTGTGTGCGTAGACAAAGTCTTTTACCTGTTTGGAGGACACCACGCACAAGGAAATACCAACATGGTGAGTGCTATGGGGGACGTTCGTGTCAAAGGTGTTACTTTGAGAACACGGATCATGTTTTGTTACCCAAAGATTAGGTTGATAAACAATTCTTAAGGGACAAGTGCATGTGGCCCTCAAACACTGCCTAACTTCCGGTTTTGTCAAAAGCATAATTTGCTAAAGGCAATTATTTAGCATATTTTGCCTTTGAAGAAGACGAAAATTACTGGTGAAACGGCCGTTGGGCAGGATTTGAGGGCCACAGCTTATCTCCTATAGAAATATATTTATTGCATAGAGTTGTGAGGTTCCCTGCATAGGGCCACTTATATGTTCACATATTAATCGATCCTAATGTTACAGCCCGCAACTAGCAAATTGTTAATAGGAATGTGGGAGATTTACATGGTCCTCATAAACAAATATAAGCAGTACTATGGTTTTTTTTTCCACATGATGCTCTGAAATAAAAAAAATAAAATAATTAGTGACCAAGAAAAGGCAAATGAGCTAAATATGTTATTTTCTTCTGTATACACAAGAGAGGTACCAGTGGTTGGGACTTCAACAAAATTGGGCTACTCTACCTTCACCAAATAACTGGTTAACGCAGGAAGAAATCCAAGAGGGTGGGAAAAAAAAAAGTTAATTAAGGCCCAGATCCTGATGAATACATCCAAGGGTACTGAGAGAACTGGGTTCTGTAATAGCCAAACCATTATATCTAATTTTTCAAGACTCACTCAACACTGGGTCGCTACCAGATGATTGGAGAAAAGCAGAGGTGATGCCTATATTTAAGAAGGAAGCAAAAACAAATCCGGGGAATTAAGCCTCACTTCTGTAGTGGGAAAGCTTTTAGAAGGGTTAATAAGGGATAAAATACAAGAATATGTCTATTTGAACAGGATTAGAAGTAGGAGTCAACATGGATTTATGAGGGATAGGTCATGTCAAACAAATCTAATTAGTTTCTATGAGGAGGTTAGTAGGAACTTGAATCAAGGCAGCTAAGTAGATGTAGTCTTTTTTTGATTTTGCAAAGGCTTTTGATACAGTACCACATGGAGGACTATTGTGTAAACTAAGAGATACAGGAATTGCAGTAAATATCTGCTCATGGATTGAGAGCTGGCTAAAAGAAAGGAAGCAAAGGATTGTGGTAAATGGAACATACTCAGATTGGACTAATGTGGTAAGTGGGGTTCCTCAGGGTTCAGTATATGATCCTTTCCTTTTTAACATGTTTATTAACGACTTAGAAGTAGGACTGGAAAGTATTGTCTCCATTTTTGCCGATGACACTAAGTTGTGCAAGGTAATTAAATCAGAAAATGATGTACTTTCCCTCCAAAAGGATTTGCATAAATTAGAGAAATGGGCAATTAAATGGCAGATGAGATTTACCGTATATACTATAGTATAAGCCGACCCGAGTGTAAGCAGAGGCACCAATTTTACCACAAAATACTGGGAAAACGTAGTGACTTTGAGTATCCCCTGTGTCATTTTCCCCTCCACCGTGTCTTTTCCCCCTCCACCGTGTCTTTTCCCCCTCCACCGTGTCTTTTCCCCCTCCACCGTGTCTTTTCCCCCTCCACCGTGTCTTTTCCTCCTCCACCGTGTCTTTTCCCCCCTCCACCGTGTCTTTTCCCCCCTCCACCGTGTCTTTTCCCCCCTCCACCGTGTCTTTTCCCCCCCACCCCCCACCGTGTCTTTTTCAGCCCTCCACCGTGTCGCATCCTGGTTAATTAGAGAGGAAGTATTGATCCAGGGAGGAATCCAATCACCAGTATCTGGGGCAGGAAGGAATTCTTTTTTTTTCCCTTTTGAGACAATTGGCAAAGTTTCACTTGTTTTTTTTCTGTTTGTCTTCCTGTGGATCCATTAACAATTAATCTGCATATTGCAGATCAGAAAAGATCTTAAAAGGTTGAACTTGATGAGCTAAAAGTATTTTTTTACCCTCCATTACTATGAGGGTATTTTCTTTTTCCTACTCTGTCTTATATTTAGCTTGTTTCAGCTAGCTTTGAGGCTACAGTTTGTCAGCCTTCCAGTAAGGAGGACTCTCAGATGGTTTCTACTACTATCCCTTTGTTATACAGTGCCTTGCAAAAGTATTCACGCCCCCATGACTTTTTACCTATTTTGTTACATTACAGCCTTAAGTTCAATGTTTTTTGTTTATCTGAATTCTATGTGATGGATCAGAACCCAATAGTCTAAGTTTGTGAAGTAAAATGAGAAAAATATATACATAAAACTATTTTTTAGAAATAGAAAACAGAAAATTGGCATGTGCGTATGTATTCACCCCCCGTGTTATGAAGCCCATAAAAAGCTCTGGTGCATCCAATTAAGTTCAGAAGTCACATAATTAGTGAAATGATGCCCACCTGTGTGCAATCTAAGTGTCACATGATCAGTCATTAGAGGCTGCAACACCTAAGCAAGAGGCACCATTAACCAAACACTGCCATGAAGACCAAGGGAGTTTCCAAACAAGTAAGGGACAGTGTTGTTGAGAAGTACAAGTCAGGGTTAGGTAAAAAAAAAAATATATATATCCAAATCTTTGATGATCCCCAGGAGCACCATCAAATCTATCATAAACAAATGGAAAGAACAAGAGACGGCCGCACACTAAAACTCACGGACCGTGCAAGGAGGGCATTAATCAGAGAGGCAGCAGAGAGACCTAAGGTAACCCTGGAGGAGCTGCAGAGTCCCACAGCAGAGACTGGAGTATTTGTACATAGGACGACAATAAGCCGTACGCTCCATAGAGTTGGGCTTTATGGCAGAGTGGCCAGAAGAAAGCCGTTTGCGAAAAGGCATTTGGGAGACTCCCAAAATATATGGAGAAGGGTGCTCTGGTCTGATGAGACTAAAATTGAACTTTTCAGCCATCAAAGAAAACGCTATGTCTGGCGCAAACCTAAAACATAACATCACCCAAAGAACACCATCCCAGCAGGCGGGACTGGGCAACTGAGTTGAGGGAAAGATGGATGGTGCTAAATAATATTCTTGAGCAAAACTTGTACCACTCTGTGCGTGATTTGAGGCTAGGACGGAGGTTCACCTTCCAGCAGGACAATGACCCCAAACACACTGCTAAAGCAACACTTGAGTGGTTTAAGGGGAAACATGTAAATGTGGTGGAATGGCCTAATCAAAGCCCAGACCTCAATCCAATAGAAAATCTGTGGTCAGACTTAAAGATTGCTGCTCACGAGCGCAAACCATCCAACTTTAAGGAACTGGAGCAGTTTTGCAAGGAGGAATGGGCAAAAATCCCAGTGGTAAGATGTGGCAAGCTCATAGAGACTTATCCAAAGCGACTTGGAGCTGTGATTGGCGCAAAAGGTGGTTCTACAAAGTATTGACTTTAGGGGAATGAATAGTTATGCACATTGACTTTTTCTGTTATTTTGTCGTATTTGTTGATTGCTTCACAATAAAAAAAAAAAACTTCTGTTCTGTAAATTTAAATCGCAAATCCTAAAACAATTCATGTTAATTCCAGGTTGTGAGGCAACAAAACACGAAAAATGCCAAGGGGGGTGAATTTTTTTTAAGTCACTGTACAATATTTGATGGTTATTGTACAATTGTACAATAAATGTATATTGTATCAGAATTTTCTGGCAGAGGAAGAGCTCATACAACAATAAAAAGATACATTTATATTTTTTTGAAATTTTAAATCTGAATGTGTAACTCCTTGTTGCAATAAATAATTTTTTGGATGCCATATTCTGTGACAAAAAAATATTTCCTGGAATAAAGTTTGTTTAGTTCCTTGGAGGCATCTGATAGTTTGGTGAAAGTCATGCATGTGCGCAGCAACGTGGCTTGCAGTGTTACTTGCAACTACCTGCTTTTAAGTATGTAAGTTCAAATGAGATTAAAAATATCCTCTCCCTCCATTGTTCAATAAGATGACTACAGTTTATCCGGTTCAGTGCTAGCAGAACATCTTAAATCATGAAAACTCTGTGTATAGAAAGTTCCATCTTGTATGATTTCAACACATCCTGTTAGTATGAAGTCTGAGTGACAGTCTTGTATTAAATTCATATTTCTCTTTTCCACAGCACACAATCGGTTTTGTCCTCTGCAACTAGCATATCACTCTTTCTTTCCCCTCAAAACATTAATGGTCATCATCTATTCCTTTTTAGTCTCTCTCATGCTTCTCTTTCTAATAATGTAGTAGTATTATTATTGTTATTATTATGTATTACTGAATGTAGTAGTTTGTTGACTTGTAGCTAGACATTCTGCAGCTTAAAGTTCAGTTTTGCTAGATTTAAATGCTAAATAACCCTTTTTTCTTTGGTTGTTCCTTTTCTAAATAAAATATAAATAGTCTTGCCTTTTAGTAATATACAATATTTATTCACATAGACGTGAATTAACGTCTGCTACAATGTTGTAATTTTATTACATAAACTCTGGGATTCTTGGGTAACATGAAAAGGAAAGAGGAAGTTCACTGCTAAAATAAGCATACCTTAATTACATGCCTCATCAACTGGGATTTTTTTTAATTTTAGTTCTACATGTTGAACCTGAATTCCAGAGATGGTGAATTATACTGGGAAAAAATAGATTGCAAAGGAGTCCCCCCATCGGCAAAGGACAAGCTTGGTGTGTGGGTTCATAAAAACAAGTAAGTGATTGTGGATGCAGAGTGATGTCCATACATGTTAGTATTTATAGGACTGTCCCTCAGCAGTTAACAAAACACATTGCACTGTATTATAGCTGTCCCATTTTGATCTATTTGGTTATTTCTTTGTTCTGTAGAAGTACTGGCAGCCGTACCAAATATATGGTCAACCAGAATGACAATGTATTGAAGTACTCCTTTTTTTAACGAGACTGTCCAGGGAAAAATGTTTGGTCTTCCTCAATGTGATTATCACATCAAATTCACTTCTAAGAAGCCCCCAGAGTAACTGGTCTTTCACCTTCTGGAATCTCCCTGTTTATTCCTCTTCTCATGTAGGGTGCTGTGTTGTATAGCTATGACTTAAAGCCACAGAGGTGGGCTTTCATCACCAGTGTCTTATGTTGCTCACAAACAGGCATTTTCTTATATGTCTGAGCAGCAGGAGACTTTGATAGACTTGTGGACATGGCTTTAGGACAGTGCAACATGGTTCCCTACACGAGGGAGAAGTGGAAGAAAGGGAGACGCTACAGAAGGTCAGGATCTGTTTCTCTGGAGGCTTCTTAGAAACAAGTGACGTGTACATTTTATATGATAATTAAATTGAGGATAAAAGTTATTGATTAAAAATTCATATAAACCAATAAAATGGCCAAAAGCTCTCCAAGTATTTTTTTTAGCCATATTGGAGCTTCCCTCTTGCATGGCCCAGTTGCATCTCTCTCTTTTGATATTATTGTGCTTACTACAAATACCTTTCCCTACTAACACTGTTGTCTAAATGCAGGTCAATGAAAATAATTGCGGATTACTTCCTGTGACTCCCAGAGGGGTGTCTACACAGGCCCCTTATCCCCCACCCAATCTGCATGCAGCATTAGGGGATCAATTTAATACATTATTCGCCTGCTTTATCTTCCTCTACCAATAGGAGAGCATTGATGTCAGCCCCCAAGTCACTGCTGGGATATGACTCCCTGCTGCTTCCAGTCTGTGCTGTGCTACTGCCATAGCACCTAACATAGTGCCACAATACATATCCCAGGCTGCTATGCAGCATAAACAGAAACCCCAGAGTTTAAATCAAAATGTTTCAACTAACCTGATTGGCCAACACAAATTATGAAATGAATGCTAATTTAGACTGGGTTTGGAGGGGGTGTTAACCCTAATTTTTATACTGTCAGAATTTACAAGACATCTTCAAGGTAAATGTTTATTTTGGTATTTCTTCATGCAAAAAAAGTGTTTTCATACACTATTAATTCTCCTCTATCAGATACACTCCTAATCCGGGAAACTTAGAGATACCTTTAAGAAAATTCAGTTTTTAAAGTAAGATTGTTGAATTTAGATTTAAGTTTGTATAATGACGATAAATTGGAAGCTTGCAGTACTGTAGGAATTAGTACTTTTTCTGTCTTCCTTCAACAGATGTGGTGGCAGTAAACTTTTCGTTGAAACTGTACATGCCTTACACTGTGATTTTTGTTGCAGGTTGATCTACTTTGGTGGATATGGGTACTATCAAGAGGACCCAATAGGGACTTTTGAGTTTGATGAAACGTCTTTTGGAGTAAGCTGGAAAAAAAATCTATTATTTGTTTTTAATAATTCAAATAATTCTACATAGTGAATTGACTTACTGGTTAGTTAGCAAGTCTGAGAGCATTCAGCAGTTGGGTAAGTAAAGAGCTGTTGTAGTGGTCATACAATAGTATTTAATTTGTTATATAGTGATTAATTAGCAATAAAACCAGAACTTGAAGTAGAATAAGTTCAATGTAGCTTTTAAAACTTACATTTGAACTTAAGTATCTCGGTGTCTAGCAGAGCTGCTTCTTTCTATGCCCCATCAGATGCCCAAGGGATGGGAGAGGATCTTCTGAAGAGTCTGCCCTTATAGGAGACTTTATCTACTCCATACCCCTCATTGGCAACTACAGGCAAACATAAACGGGTTAGAAAATATACAACAACTTCCTGGGGCGATAATCTCTCATCCCCTGGGCAGCTTATAGTTGGTGGAGGAAAGCTGCAAGTTGGACCTTGGAAAACTAGAATTCAGTGTACCTTTTAAAACTCAAATCTGGCCTTTTTTATTACTCAAATCTGGCCTTTTTTATTTTCAAATACCAAACATTTTGCTAATAAGTTATTAATTAAACAAGTGAAACACTATTGGCAGTAAATGTAATAAATATTAAGTATATTGGAGGAAGACTGGCTAGACTCCAGGTTGTAAATGTTGTTATGAATCCAAGACAAATAAATCTTGACCTCTAGGATTCCAGAGAAACACATGGAACAGTTCCAACAACCCTCTCCATTACCCAAAGTAACATTCGCACCATTGATAATACAGCTGTTTCATGTATTATGCTGTATTGGAACAATGGAGCGAGGGGGGCAGATTTGTTATGGTAAATAAACCATTTTGCATTTTGTTGTCGGACAATAATGGGGAAGGTCATTAAATCTCCTACTTATCCATTATTTCTGCTGATTTGTAGAACGCTGGCCTACCAAGAGGATGGAACAACCATGTGCATGTATTGTACCTAGACACGTTCACCTGGAGACGGCCTGCAATCATGGTAATTTTCCTATAACCCACCACATCTTTTATATTGTCGGATGCTTGTTCTTTTTTACCTATCTGCAGTAACATATACAGTGGTACCTTAATCCATTCAGTATGGCAGGTTGAGTTCCAAGGTAGCATTTCCCTTCAGGATCCATGTAAATTTAGGTAATCTGTTCCGTAATATTTTGCTTTGAACTGATGGTGATGTTCGTTTTTTTTTATTTTTTTTTATCGTTTTTATTAAAGTAAACAAGATTGTGACAGTGTTGAATATACATAACAAGGAACACCTAACAACTGCATTCGTAATACCCGGAGAGTAAAACGAAGACTTATTTCCATTTAACTCAATTTTTTTTTTTTTTAAGCATCTGTCACATTTTATATACGTCATCTAATGCCGTCAAAAGAGGAAAGAGAATATGAGGGAAAAAAAAGAAAACAAAGAAGAGGGAAGACAGGGGGGGAGAAGCCGAAGGTGCTCCTTGCCACCAACTGCGACCCTCACAAACTTTAAGTCGTAGCGCAAACAAAGTACGAGATGTTACGACCTCGCAAAAAAACAGCCGCAACACGCGCACATCAAAACAGCAAAAATCCAACAAATACACACAACAAATACATAAAAAGCTTACTTACAGCAAGAGGGAGCATCCAGGACCTCGAAAACTAAAGTTACACCTCAATTTAACTGAAATTAAAGCAGTTTAGACACTAAAAAATTCTCTAAGCGAGAGAAAAAATGGCCGCCGAACAAAACGAGGCTGAAGGTCCCTAAACACGCAAAACACTACCAAAGACCTACGTATTTGCCGAAAAACACCTACGAGATTAAAAAACAAGGACGCAACACGCGCAACCCCAAAAAGATTACAAACACAAACAACAAACACATAAAAAGGTTACTCACAGCAATGGGGGGCACCAAGGACCTCTGCAAGTGAAGTTACACCTCCATTTAAGCACAAATTTCGGAGTTTAAAGACCCGAAAATCACGAGAAAAAATGGCAGCCGAACAAAACGAAAACGAGGCTAAAGGTCTCTAAACACGAAAAACACCACCAAACACCTACGGATATTCCGAAAAACACGCATGACATAGAAAACTAATATTACAAAAAACTTGCACGAGATAGAAAATGAACGATGCTACATCAGCCACATTATATACACCAAACACCATTAGCTCACTTACAATTTCATTGCCGTCATTTTTTGACGGGCAATTCACTAGTTGTAATATATTTTAGTGTTCGATTTTATTTTTGAGTATAGTACATTTTAATAGCTGTGTTTTAATTTTAGTGTATTTAGAATACTGCACTTCAGAGTGATAAGGGATAAAGGATGATATTGGAATCAGGGTCCAGTGCCACATATTTATTAGAGCAGATATAGTATTGGACAGGCAGGAATAGAGGTATACATTTGGTGTGTTCCTCTTCTATTATATATATCACATAGGTTTAGCCATATAGAGAGGCTGAATATGAGGGGTTAGGCAGCAATATATCTGATCAAGGAGAGGGGTCTAGGCTAATTATATGTGCTATAGATCTATTCCTATGGGTATATATGTTCTGTGTAGTATTTATTGCAGTACCCATGCAAGACCACCAGGGGGGAGTAGGTGTAGTTTAGATGTCCCACTCAGCCTGGGGGATTGTAATAGAGCGTTTGATCGGCGACGCGCTGACGTCACGTACAAGACGCATGGTCATGTGACACGCAGGGTGACGTCATTGCGTAACGTAACGCCATCTTGGAAGGGGAATCCGGACATGGGAGGAGGTAGAATCAGACCCTCTCGTAGGGTTTATAAAGGCCTAATACCAACGTATATGGTAAGACCTGTTTTAAACAGATTATGATTATTTATTGTGCATTATATTTGTGTATATTATCACGGAGGAAGCCCCTAGAGTGGGCGAAACGCGTCTGTAATCAGTAGTTTGTGGTAGTTGTATTGCCACCAGTGGAATATCGTTATCCACAAGACTTCAACTTGATTTGTGTGTATTATACTGCATATAATTGGGTAAAAAGATTGTGCAATAAACGTTTGGAAATATACGTTTTGGGAGACAGTGTTCTTTATAGCTGGTATTAAAGATGGCAATGAAAGTATATAGCACTTTAAATATTAGTCCTGCGATCCAAGTCAGGGACAAATATTACGTAGACCATATCTAACTCTCTGGAAGTACTGTGGGAGGTGCATTGGACCTGTAGGCACCCATTGGAGCTACGAAGATACCTCCTTCTTGTAAGGTCAATAAATGTGAGTACGATTCTGTATATCTTTTTGAACTCACGTGATCATCAAGTGTTCATATTGCACTAGGAGGTGGTGCGCTGTCTCTTCCCCCTACCCTTCTTCTTGTTTTTTTACTAACTACACTAAGCCACAGTATTAAACTTCCTTAAAGACAGGATGCAGGGTGTCGTCAGCTTGTTGAGTTCGGAGCCAATTTTTTGTTAGTGAGACGCGTTGAGTTCTGAGTTGGTTGAGAACAGAGTGTACACTGTGTATGTGTGTGTGTGTGTGTGTGTGTATATATATATATATGTGTGTGTGTTTGTTTTGCAAGACATTTAACACTGTGTTTAATCACACACAATTGATAAAGTACTTTAGTACAGGGATTCATAAAACAAGACCTTATTCAGTGTACTTTATCAATTGAATGTTATTAAACAAAATTGCATTTTCTTAAAGTAAACATATATTGAAGTTGGCAATTTAAGGATTAGTCTGTCTGATCCTCCACTAAGACAAAGTAATATCTCTTTCTAATGTATCAATAAATGGTAATTACTACGTGGGACTTGACATGTGTTATGTTCAGTCTAAAGCCATTTGCAACTGAATAGACTGACGACCATGCACAGAAGTAGGGAGTAATTTGCTCAATAGCTACTCCTTTTGGTCTGGGCATGTGTAATCTTTTAATTTGCGTATGGATTTACATTGAACACAATACATTGAGTGTTCAGGAGTAAGTGATTGTCAACAATCTTTCATTAGAAATATATATCATTCCATCCTTATTGGGTGGATCAAAAAGGCTTATTAAGAGGTAATAGTTGCAAACTTCAATGTATTACTTTTTAAGAAAAAGCAACATTTAAAATAACATTTAATTGATAAAATATTTATTACCTACAGTTTTATATAGTGCAGTGGTACCCTGGAACTCAACTTCAATCAGTTCAGAACGGCAGGTTGAGTTTCAAAAAGGTTGATTGTATGTTGATTGTATTGTGTATATTTTTGTATTGTTTTGTAAAAAAAAAATAATAATAATAATTGAGTTCCAAGGTAGAATTGCCCATAGAGATTAATGTAAATTGAAACAATCCGTTCAGAATTTTTTAGTTTGAACTGATGGTGTTTTAACTTCACTTTAATTGTACTGAGAGGATTTGAGGGCCCAATGGGATGGTGGAGATGTAGGAGAGGAGAGAGAGGTTATTGCTTGGAAGGGAAGTCCCCTTCTATTAGAACATCAGGCACTTGCACAGCAGATCTTTCTCTTTTCTGCCTCTTAACACCACTGAACCCTGCTGTAAACTAACGTTTCACTAGGGATTTCCACTAGAAACTGATCGAGACACAATTGCTTCTGTCTAAGTTTCAAAATGTTTCTGAAGTGAAACCATGTTTGATCATTAAACAAGTGCACATTGCGGCTTGCTTGAGCTTTGTCAGTTTGATACTTTTCCACAAAATGTTGCTTCTCGCTTTAAAGTTTCTGCAGCTCCTCTGTGTTGAGTTCTTGTCTGTGCTCATCCACTAACTCTTAAATATCTTCATTACTCCTCTCCATGTCCAAAGAGACAATGTCTTCCACTACTTAGCAAGGTTCAGCCTCCAAGTTCCTCGGAGATACAGTTTTTGGTCTCTGTTTTTCTCCAGCCACAGTTCATGGTCTTGTATGAGACTGCACACCAGGCCTTATCTATCAGTGACACAGGTCAGGAAATTGGAATAGTCCTTCCAGAACTCTCTGCCTCAACTATGTATCCAAGGGCACCCCAAAGCATCTCTGGAAGAGGGCCTCGGTATACAATATCTTAAAGTTTGAGATGACCTGCTGGTCCATGGGCTGGATAAGAGGAGTTGTATTAGAGAGCAAGAGCCTCACAATTTATAAAATCAAAGCCCTCCAGTAAGTTGTCCTCCAGTCTTGGAAGTTGAGCAGGAGCATTGTCCATTATTAACAGAGCCCTCCGAGGCAGTTATTTATCCTTCTAATGTTTTTTGCCAGTGGGTCCAAACTCTTTGTTCATCCATTTAAAGAACTGCCTGGTTACCCAGGCATTGCTGTTGGCCCTCCACATTACACGTAACTTGCTTTTTATCACATTTTCTCTTTTGAAAACTCTGGGGTTCTCGCTGTGGTACACTAGTAGAGGCTTAATCCCCACTAGCATTCCCACACATCAACAGAATTAGTCTGTCCTCCATCAGCTTGTTCCCTGGCACTCTTCTTGAGTGATGTAGGTTCTGTAATTTTCTTCCAAAATAAACCAGTCTTGTCACGGTTGAAGACTTGTTGCGGAGTAAAAGCCTCAGCCTCTACATAGTCTTTAAACAAAGGTTTCACTATTTATTACCATCTTTTATTTGTAACGCACCTACATATTCCGTAGCGCTGTACAGGGGATAAGAAGAGGGAATATACAATATTAACAACTGCAGAGGTCTTGTGAAAAGTGCTTTATTCCAAAGCATCCTACAAGAATGGAAATTCACTACATACAATCTAAAGTGAATGGAAGAGGCAGACATGGAATAGCAAGTTTTAGGAAGAAAGTGCAAGTTTACATAGGTAGGACTTTGCATCAGATTCCTTTTTCTCTCCAAATAATGAACTACTTTCTAACTTTCCACAAAGTGAATGGGACTCTTATGTAATATGGTATCTACCCCTAGTGGACAGATAATGTAAGCTGCAGATGGGAATGTCCGGAGACAAATAGTTTAAACACAGCTTGAATAAAATTAGCTCATGACAGCATAAGAGGATTGGAGGGCATGAAAAGTGGTTATGTTGGAGACAAGAAGTTGAGATGAAGAGTTTAAGGAAGTGGCAGGGAGATATGAGGAAGAAGGCGGCAAGAGAAAACATTGTGTGAAGGGTTAATGGGGTAGTTGGCAGGTGCTGCTAATTGGTCAGCTGTAAAAGATTTGTGTGACTCAATTAAGTGTAAACAGGGGAGGGTGGGTGAGAGGGAGGGAATTGTAGCTGGTAGTCACAGAGACCAGGGAGACACAGTGTATCCAGATGGAATCTGAAAAGAGAATGAGGATGGGTTCAGGAAGTGATAGGGTTAGGAGCAAAACACAGAGGTGTTAGATGCTCTGCAAAGAGTGGGAGTAGGGTACAAGAAATTAAGGGGTATACAAATGTATCTGGATAAAAAACATGTCAGTAGATATAGTAACAGTAAAAAATCATAATAATATTCTGTCCCTATGAAAGAGAGTTTCTTCAGTTTTACAAATACCTTGATGCTCATGATGTAAGCACAAGCTACACTTTGCTTCTTATAGGCGCGGGCTGCACTTCGGTTCTTGTAGGCACTAACTACACTACTTCACAGTATATTTACTTCCCTTCATGGAGTGACAGGATGCAGGGTGTCATGAGCATGTTGAGTTCCAAAACAATTTTTGGTCAGTCCAACGCGTCGAGTTCTGAATTTTTTGTGTTCCCAGGAGGTTGGGCCAACTGTACTTGGAACCTCTGCTGTGTTGTACATATATTTATATTCTATATAATCTCACTTTCCAGGCTCCTAAAAACTAAGGTTTGACTTCACTAACCTGGGCTGGCTAAGTTTTTCGTATAAATACGTCAACCCCTAGACTATAGTACAGAGTTTAATGTTTTTGTAGTATTATTGAACTGTGCAAACCATTCAGAAGAAATTATTTCTAATTCACTTGATTGATAAGGCCCAGCAGACCTTTCAGATTCTTTTGATCCCTTCACCAAGACAGCCAATGTCTCTCTCTTTTTAAAATGCCCTTACTCAGATGCAGTATTTAAAAAAATAATATGAACTTAGGCTTGTCATTATAAATCTCAGGAACTACTTTAAGTTTTGTTGTAATTCATAACAGGTTCAATAGATGTACATTTAAACTTGAGCTGACAACACTCTGCAACAGTCTGTGCATCTTCTGGACTTTGTATAAATTACCATTGACAAGGCATCACAACATCCACTTCAGTCATACAGTTCTATTACCTCCCTTTTCTTTAGGAGTATATGTCTTCAAGATACGCCACCTCATTTTTCTGTAGGAATATATGTCTTCCATATATGTCACCTTCCCTTTCTTTTAAGAACATATATCTTCTTTATGACCTTTACCACAGCAGTAACACCATTACATCTCTCTCCATGCAACTGAAATCTCAACTGCCCAACTGACTCTCTGTGACAGTTACAGCCCCACAACACAACATTCTAAATGATTTATCACATCATGAACCAAACATGCCACATACAGAATCACACAACATACAAAGGGTAATCAACTTAATATAAAAACATATTGAATAACAATGACTGAACCTAAAGGATGGTCAGGGCAATCATGACACATACCATATACAAAAGAGGTTTCTTACCACAGAATTATTTTTATTATTATTTTTTGCTGCCCTAGGCCTATTTAGATTTTTGCACTCCCCCCCCCCCCTCCCCATGCCCCATTTACAACTTCTTCTTTCCCCTTGTTAGAACTATGATTTGGGTTATATGTGTTCTTATGCATATATAAAGTATGTCCGAGCCTCAACTAGACATAGACTGATAAGTCACTGCGTATGCATACATTTATTTCAAGCACTGCACCGGCATCTTCAGACACACTGCAAATGCCTTTAAATTTGCTGCCAAAGGCAACACCATCTTTCCAAACTTATCTTCTCACTTGAGCTATGCTTACTCAGTATAAGATATTTTTTGCTAATGTAAATTGTCTTTAACAGGGTAAAAGCCCCTCTCCCCGGGCCGCCCATGCGTGTGCCACTATTGGAAACAGAGGCTATGTATTTGGAGGGAGGTACAGAGTAAGTGTTTCATTTTCAAATAGATTCCTTTTTTTTTTTTTTTTATATATATATATATATATATACAAAGATTTATCAAACTGTTTTAACCTTCTTTCTTTTTTCCTCTCTTTTTTTTCTTAGGACTCTCGAATGAATGACTTATATTATCTGAATTTTGATACCTGGGAATGGCATGAAGTGTAAGTGATTTACGTTTGAATCCATCATGTTCAGGGGGCATGGTGTTCCAAATACTGAGAAGATCCTAGTTTCCATACCAAATAAACTAATTTAAGAAATCTTATCAAAATCATACTTACAAAGTATTAGTGCTTTAAAGTTATGTAGTGGTGGGGGTAAACACAAGAATACCTGGCACAGGAACCATATGATCTAGTTGATCTAATTGTGCACTGGCACTAATACTATTCAATGATTTCTATTTAATAATTTACAAAAACAGATAAGAGACCAATCTATCTTTTCCCAAGCAACGGCTTTTTGCCAGGGGGAAACCCTTTAAAACAGTAATGCTCCTATTGAAGGATATTTTGTTAATATAACCTTGTGTCTGACAAGTTAGCACTGCCTAAGCTTCCTCCCCTATGACCTTATAATAGGTGGAGGCTGTCTAGAGCTTGGTTTTATCTTTACAAGAATGTTTAGTATTCACTATTGCTTTTATAATTTGGTATTGCTTATTAATAAAACACATATACTGTATACTAAACAGATGTTTTATTAATAAGCAATACCAAATTAAAACCTTTCTCTGCATTTAAGGTATTAGAATGGTCCTTTGAGCCAAGCTTTTCCATTACAATTGGCCTATTGGTTATTGTTTGAACACAAAACTAGCAAAAACGGACTAACTTTATTTACAATAAACCACGCTGCAAAATGAAACCTAAAATCACAATCCTGAGGTTGATCAACCCTAAAATATTCCACTAAAAAATATAAAGTAAAAAAAAAAAGAGGGAAACTAATTCTAATAGGCCCCTCTAAAAAGAGAAGGGTTACTAAAGTACTATAAATGTAAATATCACGAAAACAAGTAAAAACGTCAGATTTGTCACCCAGATCCCAGCAGTCGAGCAGTTTGCTGTCGCCCGGGTGCTCGGGTTCAGCATGTTGTGGATCAGGTAGATGAATTATTGGGAGGGGCTGGAAATGAACCAGCGGTCTTGGTACGTATTGGTACCAATGACAAAGTTAGTGAAAGGTGGAGTGTCCTAAAGAGTGATTTTAGAGAATTAGGGAATAAGTTTAAGGCAAGGACCTCCAAGGTAGTATTTTCTTAGATACTACTAGTGCCACGTGCTAGCCCAGGGAGACAGATGGAGCTTAGGGATGTTAATGCGTGGCTAAAGATGTGGGGTTTGGGTTTTTAGAGCACTGGGCTGACTTCTCACTTGAGTACAATCTCTGTTCTCCTTAATGAAGAGGGGGCTGCTGTGCTAGTGGAAAGGTTGGTAGAACAGCTGGGGGAGTTTTTAAACTAATAAATGGGGGGGGGGACTAGGTAGAAGTAATGGGGTTGTAAGTGTAGAGGGGATGATGAATGAATTAACTAGTCATGTGGGAGAAGGTGGTGGAGGGTTAGTATAGTCAGTAGGGAGGTACTACTAAGTAACTCAAGTATAGTAGCAGGTACTTCAGAACTACAGACTAAAAAAACTGTAAAGGCCAAAAAAACTCTTAATTTTAAAAGGGCAGATTTTAACGGTCTAAGGGCAGCAATACAAAGTATAGACTGGGACAAAGAACTGGTGGGTAAAAATACTCAACATAAATAGGCAACATTCAGATCCTTACTAAATATACATACTTATCACCATATACCATGTGGAAATAAAAGTAAAAGGAATAAATTACATTGTGGCTTAACAATGATTTAAAGATCAAGATACAGAGTAAAGAAACAGGCATTTAAATTCTACAAACAAGAGATAACAGAGGCTGCTTTACATGAGTACAAGGAAACTAACAAGGCTAGTAAAAGGGCTATTAGACTGGCTAAAATAGAAAATTAAAAAAAATAGTTGCAAAGGAGAGTAAAACTAACCCTAAAATATTTTTTAAGTATATTAATGGAAAGAAGGCCAGGAAGGAAGCTATAGGAACATTGCAATGTGACACAGGTCGTCTGATAACTAGTGACCAGGAAACGGCAGATGAGCTAAATAGGTTATTTTCGTCTATATACACAAGGGAGGTACCAGTGGTTGGAAAAAAGAGGTTGGAAAAAATAAATGTTATTAAAGCTCCAGGTACTGAGAGAACTGGGTTCTGTAATAGCCAAACCATTATATCTAATTTTTCAAGATTCACTCAACACTGGGTCACTACCAGTTGACTGGAGAAAAGCAGAGGTGATACCTATATTTAAGAAGGGAGCAAGAGCAAATACGGGGAATTATAGACCTTGTAAGCCTCACTTCTGTAGTGGGAAAGCTTTTAGAAGGGTTAATAAGGGATAATATACAAGAATATGTATAATCAAACTGGATTATAAGTAGGAGTCAGCATGGATTTATGAAGTATAGGTCATGTCAAACAACTCTAATTAGTTTCTATGAGGAGATTAGTAGGAACTTGATCAAGGCAACTCAGTGGATGTAGTCTTTTTTTAGATTTTGCAAAGGTATTTGATACAGTGCCACATGGGAGACTGTTGTGCAAATTAAGGGATACAGGAATTGCAGTAAATATCTGCTCATGGATCGAGAGCTGGCTAAAAGACAGGAAGCAAAGGGCTGTTGTAAATGGAACATACTCCGATTGGACCAATGTGGTAAGTGGGGTTCCTTAGGGTTCAGTATTAGGTCCTATCCTTTTTAACATATTTATTAACGACTTAGAAGTAGGACCGGAAAGTCATTACATGACATTAAGTTGTGCAAAGTAATAAAATCAGAAAATTATGTACTTTCCATCCAGGGGGATTTGCATAAATTAGAGAAATGGGCAATTAAATGGCAGATGAGATTTAATACGAATAAATGTAAGGTTATGCATCTGGGAAGAAAAATTAGCCATGCAATTTATAAACTTAATGAAGCAAATCAAGGGGTATCAGATATTGAAAGCGATTTTAGAGTTGGAGAAAGTACAGAAAAGGACAACAACACGAATAAGGGGAATGGAGGGGCTAAGTTATGAAGAATGACTAAGCAAATTAAAATAATTTTCTCTAGAAAAAAGTCGTGTAAGAGGGGATATGATGACCCTACATAAATACATTCAGGGTCAGTATAAAGATTTGTCAAGTGAGTTTTTTGTGCCATGAAATTTTGAATTGACACAAGGACATCCTTTAAGGTAGAATCTTTTTACTTCTAACCTCAAAGAAAGAAAAGGGTTCTTCACAGTAAGGGTAGTTACTGTGGAATTCTCTACCAAGGGATTTGGTGACAGCGGATTCGATGGATAACTTTTTAGAAAGGGACTGGATATATTTTTAAATAAAAAGGGCATTCAGGGTTATCCTTGTTAATTAGAGTGGGAGTATTTATTCAGGGAGGTGTCTTATCGCCAGTATCTGGGGTCAGGAAGGAATTCATTTTTTTTTTTACAATTGGTAGAGTTTCACTTGTTTTTTTTTCTGTTTGCCTTCCTCTGGATCGATTAACATTTAATCCGCATATTGCAGATCAGAGGAGATTTTAAAAGGTTGAACTTGATGGGCTTAAAGTATTTTTTCAACCTCCATTACTATGGGTCTCATTCAATTGGGGGCCGTAACTCTATTGCAAATTGCAGTTTTGCAGTTTTCCTGTGATCGAGTTGTGTCCTTGCGTTGCTTTACGTTTACTTTTAGCTATTCAATTGGCCAGGCCCACAAGTTAGTCCTCCTTCCCGATAATCGCAAACCATGCTATCGGCAGTAAGCATTTGCGGGCTTGAACATGATCGTGGCCGCAAGCCTGTAACTAGTGGTTCAAGCCCGCAAACTTGTAGCACTGTAATTGCAAATATAAAATCAATCCAGCATTGCAAAGCACTGTAAATGACTGGGAACACAGTGGGTGACATTAGAATTTAAAAGTACAACATTCTCAAGCTCACATATCGCCAAAATACAATACTTTATTTTATGTTTAATTTCTGTCCAAAGTCCTGCAGGCTTGAATGACCTCCAAGCCCGTAACTTGTTAACCAAGCCTGTAGGACTTCAATGAACTATGGAGGTTGGATTCCAAAGTCATACAGGCTTGGAGGTTGAAGTCTGTAGGATTTTGACGAAAATTTAACTTGAAATAGAATTAATAGCACAACCTTCTCTTGCTTGCAAATCGGCATATATAAATATTTTAAGACCTAACATCACTTTCACTTTTAATAAAAGTACAGGATTGCCTTTTTATTTGCTTATAAAGTGCTGTGATTTGTAAGTAAGCCCTTTGCGACACCTCCTTGGTACAAGTAACCTGTGGTTCGAGTTTAGCCATTTACAGGCTTGACAGAAGGGTAATTTGAGCAATTGAATAGCGATTCCAGGATTTTTTTTGGGCCGTGAACGATCAAAGGCTGCGATTGAACAAATCGCTAGGAATCGTAGCTCGTAGGACGTAACTTGATCGGAGCCCGCAAACAGAAGGCAATTGAATAGCAAAGTAGCTTGTGACCACCATTTGCGAGCCCGAATCTCTAAAACGTAGCAATTGAATAAGGCCCTTAGTAGCTATGATACTGAACACAAAAATCCCTGAAAGTGACCGAGCGCCCTTTGTGGGGACCTCCTACCTGGAAGGCATTCACCTAAAGTGGCATACCCCAATTCCTCACTAGTGACCATAATTATCTGTAAATAAAAACGCCAAATAAAAGAATGTAATAAAGGACAACAAAAAAAACACTGCAACAAATCCTTAAATAAAGGGATAACCATAAAACATAAATATATTGTGGAAATGGTGTAATAATATATCCCAATCCACAGAAAATTAAAAAATATATATATAAAAACAGATGGCCTAATTACGCCCCCCCCCTCCCACTTTAGTTTTTAAATGGCCTTGATAGCCAAAATATTTAATTCTCTTCTAACTAGAGAGATGCTTTGAAAATAAAGATGTGCCAGTTATTAAAATGAATTAACAATTACTAGAGAAACAGCCAAAAATGGCTGTAAATAATCAACAAGGGATAATGGGATATACTTAAACCATCATATGAGTATATGAGTATGACTGTCCAAAGACAAATGTCTTCCTAATGAAGTTGTGCCTAAAGGATAATAGTATAAATCCTATAACAATTAAATAATGTAATGAAAATAAATATAAATCACTCAATATTTTCCCATCAAATCACTGTATAATGACTGCATGTTTTGTTTTTTGTTTTTTAATGTGGCCAAATAATACTTTAAATTACCTGACTAGTCCATAATTACAATCTAACCCATTCCTTAATAAAGGCTAACCCAAGGTGTGACTCCCGTGGGAAGGTCCTGGCATTCATTAACGCAAGCTTCAGCAGACAGCCTGCTCCTCTTTGGGGGATTTACCACTGATAAACTGCCTTTGAGTAAGTTATTTGTTTAATAAAAACTACTTTTTTGTTTGAATTGATCAAGACTCTAGAAAATAAGGGATCAGTGTTCAGCCTCTATTCATTGGTATTTGTTACATTTGGTCAGTAAAAATACTTTTTCTATTAATGGTATACTTTCTTTGTGTGATACTTTATATAATTTTCCTGCCTGAGCCCTTTTCAATTCAGTTATATTAAAATATTTGTTTTTGGATACTTCATTTTTACAAATATATTTAGACCTCAGTGGATTTCATAAAAACTAATTGAATTGGGCAATGTTAAGTGGCTACTGATTAGCAATAAAATCAGTATTTTTAAAATACATTAAATATAGCTTTGACACATTAAAGTTTACAGAGACTAGCAGAGCTGCTTCTCTCCACCCCAACTTTCCTGCTTTTGAATGATCACCTTCGGCTCTATTTGCGAGCCCCATGATCAGCTCCTATGGTGCTCTTCGCGTGGCTCGCATGGAGTGCCTTTGGCACTCATTGCAAGCCTCTCACCCTGTGTACTTAAGTGTCACTGCTTAGGGGTTTTACATCCTTCTGCCTCGTTTACGTCGTGTTGCGTTTTTTCGGCAGCCGTTTTTTTTCTTGCTTAGACAATTTTCGATCCTGAAAAAATTGCAAATATGGTTCAAATTAACTTGCAACCTCACAGGCTCCCTGGCTCTCCCACTGGGCTGTGTGTGAGTGTGTAAGTTAATTTGAGGCATATTTGTTGTTGTTTTTCAGGTGTTTCGAGTTCCGGGGTTCGTCCGTTAGTCAGATTTTTGCGAGGCGCACAGTGCATGTACGTGTTTTCGTCCTAAGTTGTACGGGTCGTAAGTCTCGCGTGCACCACTGGCAATTGAGCGACTGTGGCGCTCATCACGAGCCCTGCAATAAGTGCCTTTAGCGCTCATTGCAGCCTAAGACCCGCAGACCTCGCAATCGTGACCAACATCGTAAGCGTTCCGGACACTGACAACTATATATATATATATATATATATATATATATATATATATATATATATATATATATATATATATATATATATATATATATATATATATATATATATATATATATATATATATATATATACACAAAACAACAAAGTCAGAGGTGCTCATCAGAGAACGAACCAACCTTAATAGGTTAGTTCTATGACCATGATAAGCCACTCTGAGAGCAACCTCTTTTAGCTCACTTGTGCCCTTCACAGGGAGAAATATCCTGTAGTATATCAGTCTGGTCTCACTCAAAAGAGTGATCCAGCCCCGAAATACCAAGCAATTCTACCCTGAACAGGAGAAACCGCAAACCCCAGACCCTTTTCGGCCTTTATGGGCCTCGTCAGTGAGGTGCAGCTGAACTCCCTAAGGCACAGTGAGCAAGGGGTACACGTGCCATATATATAAAAAAGCAGAATCTCTCCTTTTTAATAAAACACTTAAAGGGATATGTAATTGAGCTGGATTATGAATGCATCTGATAGAGAATTAGTAGTGTATGAAAACATGTGTTAAATAGAAAGTTCAGTTTACTTTGTTATTTGCACAAAAGTCAAATCCAGCTGTTCACACCCACAGGATGCTTAAATAAGCCGTTTACACACAGGAAATACAGCAGGGTACATATTTTGATCTTTCTGGTACAGAGCACAGGAAGAAACTGTTGCAGTTCTTGTGCTGAGCACATGCCAGAAGCCACTGAGGTGAAGAATGATACAATGTATTAGCCTGATTCTGAATTTGAATGTTATGCTAATTTTAGTGGGGTTTTCTAAGGGTGTACACGATCAAATGCAAATGCCCAAAAAACATAGGACACCTTGTTTACTTCAAGGTAAGCTAATTAATGTTTATTTTTGGATATTTTAATGCAAAAAAAATGTTTTCATATACTTCTAATTTCCCTCTATCAGATGCATTCATAATCTAGCTCTAGGTTAAAGAGACAAGAGTCATATTTATGACTGTGTGTACCTTTTTGTGGTATGTATAAACACCCCCCACCCCAGAGTGTAATACTAAGTTTGTATTGCCTGTATTTAGGTGATGCTTGGATTTACAATCTCACCAGGAATGAGTGGATTCCATTCAAGAATAATCATTCGGATAAACCAAGGTAATCCCAGCATGATCAAGTGGAATCAATTTAAATGTTTCCATAGATGACTAGCAATGCATTTCATGTTACATTTAAAACGTGTACGTGTGCAAATAAATGTAACAAACTTATACAGATGTCCTGTTGCATGTGTTTTGCAGGTTATGGCATACCGCATGTGCCAGCAAGGAAGGGGAGATATTTGTGTTCGGAGGTTGTGCCAACAACCTACTTGCTCATCACAAAGCGGTAAAACAAATTTGCTAAATAAATTAGCTGCCCTTGCTTTGTCTGTTAGTCTTCGGGGCTCATCATACAGGATATCTTGTTTGAGGACAGGTAGATCAATCAGTGGTTAGATCATTGCTATTATCTGTCCTAACCTAGGGATCCTCTTGAAGATAACATTGATTATATAGACTTTTCATGTATTCCTTATTTTTTTTAATTTTATTTCCATCCCACTATTTCTCAAGAGTTTACTTTTAATCTATATTTCATTTTGCAGGCTCATAGCAATGAAGTCTTAGTGTTTCCTGTTCAACCGAAGTCTCTAGTCAGGTAATCTTTCTGTTGCTCATAACATTTTAAATGCAGATAATATCCTTAATAATCTATCCATAACTATAATTAATGGTAGTGGTAGGTTTTAATGTGTTCTCCTTATCTGTTTTCTCTAAGATTCTTTTAAAAGTTTTGGTAAAATGTAGTGTTGCAGGTAGAACAACCGATAACCATTTCAATGGAGATGATACCTTTTAGTGGCTGAATAGGATTACATTGTAAGCTTTCAAGGTCATAACCCGTTCCTCTTAAATGGAAACTGGAACATGTGTAGTACACAGGTACGTTTTATATTCTCACATCAGTGAACAAAAGAACTTTTTGATACACAGAGTGTAAAAGTTTGCACAGACAGCCTCTGTATGAAGCAAATGGTCCAACACTGTTCATTAGAAATATCACAGAAGAGAAGATGCGCTGAAGTTCCCCATTATTTTCGTGATCTTTGGAGAATCACATTCCCTAAGGTTTCATCCTGACAGCAGCTTTGTTCGAGAACTTAAGACTGCACAAAAAACTCATTCGTATCTGTTACTAACTAAAATACAATATATCTGTGTAGAAAACTAATCCAATTAACAAACTAGCTGCCATTATTCCCATCCCAGATGGAACCATCCTGGCCTCAGTGGCTGTGAAATCTCAATATACAAATACCCCACACAGAGATAACCTAGAGTCATGTCACAACTACGTGGAGCAAAACACATGAGCACAACACTGGTAGCACAGCTCACACATTTCATACGAATACACACCTTCGCAATTGAAAATTTTACAATAGGGTGGCATTTTATTGCAAGAGGAATTTGTCAACTTGTCATGCACAGCCCCCTAGTCTACCT
Organism: Discoglossus pictus; assembly: GCA_027410445.1. Taxonomy (NCBI): domain Eukaryota; kingdom Metazoa; phylum Chordata; class Amphibia; order Anura; family Alytidae; genus Discoglossus; species Discoglossus pictus. The sequence goes on along the minus strand of CM050168.1, from coordinate 200,762,804 downwards.
TAACTACATACAGTGGGGGAAAAAATATTTGATCTCCTGCTGATTTTGAACATTTGTCCACTGACAATTGATCAGTCTCACTGTTAAAATACACCTACCATTAACATAATAGAGACAGAATAAAAAAAAAAAAAAAACATGTCAAAGTTATAAATTGATTTGCAGGTCCGTGAGGAAAATAAGTATTTGATCCCCTATCAATCAGCAAGATTTCTGACTCCCAGGTGTCCTTTATACAGGTAACTAGGTGAGATTAGGAGCACTCTCTTAAAGGGAGTGCTCCTAATCTCAGCTTGTTGCCTGTATAAAAGACATCTGTCTACAAAAGCAATCAATCAGATTCCAAACTCTCCACCATGGCCAAGACCAAAGAGCTATCCAAGGATGTCAGGAACAAGATTGTAGACCTACACAAGGCTGGAATGGGCTACAAGACCATCGCCAAGCAGCTTGGTGAGAAGGTGGCAACAGTTGGTGCGATTATTCGCAAATGGAAGAAACACAAAATAACTGCCAGTGTCCCTTGGTCTGGTGCTACATGCAAGATCTCACCTTGTGGAGTTTCAATGATCATGAGAATGGTGAGGAATCAGCCCAGAACTACACAGGAGGATCTTGTTAATGATCTCAAGGCAGCTGGGACCATAGTCACCAAGAAAACAATTGGTAACACACTACGCTGTGAAGGACTGAAATCCTGCAGCGCCCGCAAGGTCCCCCTGCTCAAGAAAGCACATGTACAGGCCCATCTGAATCCTTCAGATGTTCATTGGCAAACTTCAGAGGAGAACTGGGTGAAAGTGTTGTGGTCAGATGAGACCAAAATCAAGCTCTTTGGCATCAATTCAACCCGCCGTGTTTGGAGGAGGAATGCTGCCTGTAACCCCAAGAACATCATCCCCACCGTCATACATGGAGGTGGAAACCTTGTGCTTTGGGGGTGTTTTTCTGCTAAGGGTACAATGGACGGGCCATGTACCGTCAAATCTTGGGTGAGAACCTCCTCCCGTCAGCCAGGGCATTGAAAATGCGTTGTGGATGGGTATTCCACCATGACAATGACCCAAAACACACAGCCAAGGCAACAAAGGAGTGGCTCAAGAAGAAGCACATTAAAATCCTGGAGTGGCCCAGCCAGTCTCCAGACCTTAATCCCATAGAAAATCCGTGGAGGGGGCTGGAGGTTCGAGTTGCTAAACATCAGCCTCAAAATCTTAATGACTTGGAGAGGATCTACAAAGAGGAGTGGGACAAAATCCCTCCTGAGTTGTGGGCAAACCTGGTGGCCAATTACAAGACGTCTGACCTCTGTGATTGCCAACAAGGGTTTTGCCACCAAGTACTAAGATGAAGGGGTCAAATACTTATTTCCCTCATTGACTTGCAAATCAATTTATAACTTTTTTGACATGAGTTTTTCTCTTCTTTTTTTTTTCTGGTACTCTGTCTTTCACTGTTAAAATACACATACCATTAAAATTGTAGACTGATCATTTCTTTGTCAGTGCACAAACGTTCAAAACCAGCAGGGGATCATACAGTCATTGAGAGTCATCATCAAATGTGGTATACCTCATCATTAGTGTCAAATGTCCCAGAGTATTCTATGTAGGTGAAACTTAAAGGGAAAGAATGAATACACTTGGATATTATTTCTTCAATGATTTGAGGATCAAAATTATGATGGGCAGATCTGGGAATACAAATTCATGCAGTAATTTGGAACCTAAAGATATGGATTAAACAATGCCAGGGAATGTACGCCACATTACTCCATATGAAGTGCATCCTGTCCTCTCTGGAACTTCTCATTAATAGCGTTGGACGATTTGCTTCCTTCAGAGACTTTCTGTATCACCTAGCAAACTTTCACAGCCAGTGCACCCAATACATTTTCATTCTGATCATATATCTACAGTATGGTCAATTTCAGTCTAGTCAGCCTGTCTATGTACTGCAAGCTTTCCAGATTTCGTATGAGAACTTGCTTAGGTGAAGGACTAGTACTTTGAAAGCTAGTAATTTATTAGTTCGCCATTAAAAGGTATAATTTTTACTGAAATTGTTTTGTGATTTAAAAGTTTTGACAAAAACATTTAATATGCTCCCTACATATAACCATTATATTTTAATGAAGTTTAACTCTACCTGTAGAAACGCTCTAGCACAGTTTAGCCACAATTGCTTCAATAAAGCAGTTCTTAAATATATATATTCAGTATGTTTAATATTCCTGCTTAAACATGATTTTTATTTATTCTTACTTTTATTTCTACAGGCTTTGTCTAGAGACCGTGATTGCCTTCAAAGATATGCTGGCCAGCTCCCTAGACTGTCTCCCTAAGCACTTGCTTAATAATGTTCATCAACGATTTGGAAGTGTTAACAACACGTGTGGGTCCTGAGAGCACACACACAACAGCAGCTGTATATATTTAGGATTAATATTGTGTGAGTGTGTGAATTTTAGTACATTTGCTTGGTTACGGCAAATAGAGATATTCTAGTGTAAATATATGTATAATAAATGTTATGAGTGAACATCAAAGTTCTTGCACCTCTTTATCTTGAATATTTGAGAATTATCATCATAGCATTTGTCTGCATTCTTTGGTCAATATTTCTCTAATAGAAACATAGAATGGGCAAAGTAGTTGTACGTACTGGATCTTATTGCCATCAAATCTACCTACCTGAAAAATTTGGCTTAAATGATCACTGCAGAGTAACAACAATATATAGTCATTTAAAGGTATGTTGTAACAGATTCTGGCCTAAAAAAAAGTCAGATGAATTGTTCTTTTTTTTATTTTCTTCTGCTTACATCAAGGTGGCTTCCATGTGGAACTCTCCTTCCCATCCCTTCCCATCAGGCAGCAAGTTGCGAATCTTCATGTTGCATCTTCTAGTGCAGTGGTTTTCAACAGCGGGTCAGCGAAAAAGTTATTGCCACTAAACACAAATTATTTTTTTGCAATAAACTAGTTTAGTTAAATTTTGTCTCATTATATCAGATTAAAAAAAAAATACACAAAATACTATATAGCAAAATACTTAGCAGTCCACAAAGTATTTCTCCTATTTTCACTGGTCTGCAAATGTAAAAAGGTTGAAAACCACTGTTCTAGTGCAGGCGCCATGTGGAAGTCACTCATGTGCATTATGAGATACATTTGGTCTAATGGTTTGAATATCCATATTGTAACTTGTAAGCGTGTCTTTGTGTACCAGAGACATACGTATGAGAATTAATTATTTGTTTGTGTCCCTTTCTGTAATGAGCTTTTGGCTGCAAATTACAATTCTATTTATATACTTTGAACGAAGAATTTATTTTTGGGATGGTCTTGCACGTGGGTCAACAAATTAGAAGGGGTAGCAGAGAATCCCGTCTAAACCTTAGAAAAAAAAAAACACACCGTTGGCAATCGGTATTGGGCAACAATCATTTGGCACATTTGATGGAAGTACAGGAGTCAGGAGAGCAGAAACTTTCATGTCTGTAAACAATAGTAAGGAAAGGACAGAGGTAGGTAGAAGGTTTGGGAAGTTTGTTGAGGAGCAGTTGGTTTCCATTTGTCTTTATTCTAATGGAACAAGAGAATAAAAGCAATTTAGGGGAAGACTGGGCCTAGAGTAGCATAATCCATAAATATCTCTGACTATTTAAATAGATAGAGCAAAGGTTCATAATATGATTTAATTTTAAAACTACTGGCAGTAAACACTTAATTTTCTATTGATTTTTACTTTCATAATTATGTTGCAGAAAATCCATTTATAAAGTGTCACTCAATCTGCCTTTCTATTCTTCCCCTATTCAATGCTTGTGATCTTTGTTGGAGCAGTAGCTTTCAAACAATCCAAAATAACCCCCAAACTTACTCAAGGTAATTAGAGACCCCCAAACAAGTTTAACCCCAATTGGATCACCAATATTCATACAACTTAGCCCTAATACCCTGCCTTTGGGTGGTTTGGTGTATTGTAAACGAAAAGTTTGAATTAGACTAGCCTTTTATAACGCCAATCTGAATGTCAAACTAACAAAAAGACATGTTCTGTAAATAAAAAAATATATATATATATATCAGTATAGGAGATTTAACACAAAAGAAACCGGTTGGGGGGGATACCGAGCAGAGTACACCATCTACAGCCCACTGGGAGACCAACTCATCTATTCCCTTAGTGGACAAAGCCAGGTGGGTACGCTGCCCGGATACGGGAGCGCACCAGTGCCTGGAACATGGCCTCTGGTGACAATGGAATCCCCTCTATCAAACGCTGCTTCCTGGACTAATATATAGCCAGCTTGGCTAATGCCAGGAGCAGGTTGACGAGGAGGTGCCTGGCCCTATTGCCCCAGGACACTGGGCACCCAAAAATAAATATGTGGGGGGAGAAAATGCAGCCAGAACTGTAGGAGGAGGCCCCTCAAGAGTGACAAGAGGGGCTGCAGTCTGGCGCAACTAAAATAAATATGATACACAGACTCTCCCTTTCCACAGAATGGACAAGTGGAGGGAGAGCCTGTGAAATTAGCGAAGTACTCTCCCGTGCTCAGTGCACAATGGAGCACTCTCCAACTCAAGTCCCCGGTGGGTCGTCGAACTAAAGTAGAATAAAGTTCCATCCACCGAGGCCTCTTGCCCTCGTCAGCTTGGAGGACCCGCCTCCAGATGGTATCGGGACAGGTCACGAGGGCAAGGAAGTGCACTGTATGGAGCACAAGAGAATACAAGCTCTTCCTTGGCATGCCACGAAAGCATGCCGAGGGTATGTCCCTCATCCTCGAGAGGTTGGGGACAGGTGGAGCCGGAGGGGAAACACAGGGCTTGTGTCCAATGCAAACAGCCGGAGCAGGGGTATTAGAAGGTGCATGTGGCACTCCGGCTTGCAAAGCCCCGTGAAGGAAGGTGCAAGAGTCGGGGGAGATGGCACTCTTAATCTCCTGGAGAAAGCGCCTCGGGACTTAGGGTGCCATATATCCCAAACTGAGAGCAAGCTCCTGAGGTCCAGAAGATCCCAGACTCGTGTCAACCTTGCCTGACTAAGGCGGCAGATGATACTGGGGGACTATAACAACGGAGCCCCTACTGCTGGATTATATAATAGGGGCTCCGTAAATATTTCATCCCCCGAAGGCACGCCTTGCCTGGTCACGGAGACCATGCTCCAGGCCTTGAGGGTTTCCTGGGGGTATGCCGGCAACACTGAGAGGTCTCTCCCAAACCCCTCGGGCCTGAGAAGAAATAATTACCCCAGGTTGCGCAACTGGCGATTACAAGCTGGACGCCAGTGTGCACCACTGTGGAGAGGGATCTGCATATAGGTATTTCTGCAGGTACTGAAGGTGGAAGGTGGACAACTGGGAGCGCACACATACCACTCCCTGCCCACCCTCCACCAAAGGCAGACTTGCCACACCCGCAGAGACCCAATGCTTTCCAATCCAGAGGAAATCTGACAAACTCCTCTGGATGTTGCTGACAAACTCGGGGGTCGGACTCCAACAGATCAGCCGGTGCCAGATCTGAGAAGCCACCAGCCGATTTATCACTAGAGTCTGCCCCCTAAGGGAAAGCATTTTTGCTAGACCCCTCCATCGTCGCCAGACGAGAGAGGACACTGTCCTCTAGCTCCCTCCAGTTGTCTGGGACAGAAGCGTCCGCAGCGGACAGGTAGACCCTCAGAGAGAAAATATTTGAAAGTATATAATTGAGATTTAGATCTATATAACCAAGCTGAAGGCACTGCTGAGATTCAAAATCAGGATCTCCTGTTTACTAGATAGGCGCTTTAACAATCTAAGCCACAGCACCACCTGCCCTTAAGACCAAGGAACTCTCCAAACAAGTAAGAGACAATGTTGTAGAAGTACAAGTCACGGTTAGGTTATTAAAAAATATCCAAATTTTTGATGATCCCCAGGAGCACCATCAAATCTATCATAACCAAATGGAAAGAACATGGCAAACCTGCCAAGAGACGACCGCCCACCAAAACTCACGGACCGGTCAAGGAGGGCATTAATCAGAGAGGCAGCACAGAGACCTAAGGTAACCCTGGAGGAGCTGCAGAGTTCCACAGCAGAGACTCGAGTATCTATACATAGAACGACAATAAGCCGTACGCTCCATAGAGTTGGGTTTTATGGCAGAGTGGCCAGAAGAAAGACATTACTTTCAGCAAAGAACAAAATGGCATGTTTTGAGTTTGCGAAAAGGCATGTGGGAGACTTCCAAAATGTATGGAGGAAGGTGCTCTGGTCTGATGAGACTAAAATGTAGCTTTTTGTCCATCAAAGAAAACACTATGTCTGGCGCAAACCCAACACATCACATCACCCAAAGAACACCATCCCATGAAACATGGTGGTGGCAGTATCATGCTGTGTGGATGTTTTTCAGCAGCCAGGACTGGGAAACTGGTCAGAGTTGAGGGAAAGATGGATGGTGCTAATACAGGGATATTCTTGAGCAAAACCTGTGCCACTTTGTGCGTGATTTGAGGCTAGGACGGAGGTTCACCTTCCAGCAGGACAATGACCCCAAACACACTGCTAAAGCAACATTTGAGTGGTTTAAGGGGAAACATGTAAATGTGTTGGAATGGCCTAGTCAAATCCCAGACCTCAATCCAATAGAAAATCTGTGGTCAGACCTAAAGATTGCTGTTCACAAGCGCAAACCATCCAACTTGAAGGAGCTGGAGCAGTTTTGCAAGGAGGAATGGGCAAAAATCCCAGTGGTAAGATGTGGCAAGCTCATAAAGATTTATCCAAAGTGACTTGGAGCTGTGATTGCCGCAAAAGGTGGCTCTACAAAGTATTGACTTTAGGGGGTGAATAGTTATGCACATTGACTTTTTCTGTTATTTTGTCCTATTTGTTGTCTGCTTCACAATAAAAAAAAAGAAAAAACATCTTCAAAGTTGTGGTCATGTTCTGTAAATTAACTGATGCAAATCCTCAAACAATCCATGTTAATTCCAGGTTGTGAGGCAACAAAACACAAAAAATGCCAAGGGGGGGGGGTGAATACTTTTGCAAGGCACTGTAGGGAGCTTAATCCATATCTCAATCTACTAAGCAGCCCTGTTGGGGTGGTTGTTGCAGAGACCGTTATCTATTAAGAGCTAATGGGCTCTATACACATGGGACGCCTAATTACATGCTGCAGTCTGGTATGGGCTGGCCTCTGATGACTGATATGAGAGCACCAGTGGTGGGTGCAGCTAAGATAAGCTATTTGTGTAGTAATTATAAAACTACAGAGATATTTAGCTTCTGATACAGGTGCAGTTTGTGCTGGTTTAACACTTGCACCTGGAACATCATAGACTGTCATAGGCATTGCCCTAACTTAAATGCAAGTTTGCAGAGTGGCCCACAGGAGATGCTAATATTAGAGTATAATGAAGCCCTAAATTCAGCTGACCTGAGTGAGATCATAAAATCTGAATGAAATATATTTATTGTTCAGACTAATCCTTCTTTCAATGTACATAACAGCCTAAAAGCTTGGCATTTAAAGCTTGCTGTGGAAGTGACCACTTATGAAGAAAGGAGGAGTAATAACATAATGTTCTAAAACATACTATAAGCTAATAAACAAACAGAGACAGAAAGAAATAGAGGGAATGAATTATACAACTAAACACCATGTATTAATATAGCTTAAAATACAGCAAACTTCAACATAGAGGTGCAAACCTTGAACATCGCTCCAAATTGAACTCTCTCTGGATTCTATAGAGAGTACTCCACTAAGTAAATTAGAGCAGCACAATATTTCACCTGGACACTCTACTTGAGTATAAGATCAGCTCCAATTAGATCAAATTCTGGGGACTAAATATCTAAAAAAAGAGGTTATAAAAGGAAGAGCTATTGTATAGGGATAATTGAAGTGGCTCGACATAAAGCTAAAAAACTTGAAGTCTTAAGGGTTATTTAAGCCTTTCTTTTACTAAGCCTAAAACAAAGGCTAAAAAGCTTTTTTTTTTACCCCTAAGTCTAATAACGTAAATAAATCCTTCTCTGAAACTCTGTCTGCTGAAAGAGAAAGCAAGTGTAATAAGGAACATAAGTAACTGATCTGACTCAACTGAGTCTAATTAAATCTCAGAAGAACCACTTACCACTTCAAAACTTTAAGAAATTATGAGTGAGTTTCAAACAAATTGTACAATAGATCTTAAACAACAAATAGGGGAAAATTACAAAGCTATTAAAGAAAGTCATGGGAGTATTGAAGATATAGATATTAAATTTGATAAACTAGTGATAGATCACGTCTCGGTAATAACGTATACCACATGTTTGGAAAATAAAATTATTGAACTTGAACATAAAATTACTAATCTGGAGAATCGTTCCTTAAGAAGAAATCTTAGATTTTGAGGAATACCCGACTCTGTGCCAGATTCAGATCTCAAAATTAATTGAGTGATTTTTTTTTCTATATTAGCACCCAGTATTACTCAGCAAATGAACATCTTTGATAAAAAACACAGAATCCCATTGCCTCCTAAGATGACCAGACGAAACCCAAGAGATGTTATTGCTAGTTTCCAATGCATATCTGTTAAGGAAGAAATCCTAGTTACAAATATACAAGTTTCCAGTCTCCCTATAATGAAATAAAAATATTTTCTGAGATAGCACCTGCCACTCTAGCTCTCCGGAAAACATATGTGGAGATTACAGCTGCTTTAAGAAAACATGGCTTTAAATATAAGTGGCGTAGGACCAGCTTAGGTCCTTCCTGTTGATGTCCTTCATTTCTTTACATTGGCAATTTAGCACCATAGGATGAAACTGCATAACAGAAATTATGCATTAGAGTATGAATGTATGGATGAATGTCTTTGCAGAAAATAAATGTATGAATGGGAAAAGTGAACTTTTGAAAAATAGATGTTTTAAAGCGACTCAAACTAGTTACAATTTAGATCTTCACTGAAGGAAATAAAGTACACTGAGATGGAAATAAGTGAGAATGATAAAAATCATATCTCAAAATGCCAGGGGTCTCAACACACCACATAAACGAAGAATTGCTATACTAAGCTTCATCAAAGAAGGTGCTGATGTGGTGTGTATACAAGAGACTCATTGGAGGGAAGGAAAGTCTCATTTAATGCAAAGTAAATACTTTAAGGAGCCTTTGACCGCATCTTACAAATCCAAATTAAGAGGAGACGTTTTTCTTTTTAGTAATAGACTGGTGGTCCATGAACATAAAATATTAGAGAAAGAAGAAAAAAATGTATAAAACAGATAAATCATATCAAAATTGGTAGATTGATCATTTGCTGTGATTTTAATATGCATTTGGATCGCACAATAGATAGGATAACCGCAGGGAAAGATATACCAGACTCCTCAAGAAGGCTTACAAAACAATTCTCTTTAGAGATCTTAAAAAATGGATTGTATGATTGTTGGAGAGTTTTGAATCCAGAGGGAAAAGGACATACATATTTCTCCGGCAGGCATCTTGTTACACTAGTATATATAACTTTCTATCTGATGTTGACACTTTCAGTAAAGTCAATAGTGTTAAGGGGAATGAAGGGGCTAAGTTAAGAAGTAAGACTAACTAAATAGGGTAATCATATATCCTCTTAGGCGTCTAAGAGGAGATATGATTACCCTATACAAATACATACAGGGTCATTATAAAGATTTGTCAAGGGACCTTTTTGTGCCAAGAGGTTTTCAACTGACAAGAGGACATTCCTTGAGGTTAGAAGTAAAGAGATTCCACATTATTGTGAAGAACCCTTTTCTTGAAGGGTGGTTAATCTGTGGAATTCTCTACCAGAGGAGGTGGTGACAGCGGATATGATAGATAACTTTAAAAGGGGACTGGATATATTTCTAATTAAAAAGGGAATTCAGGGTTATCCTGGATAATTCGAGAGGGTATTGATCCAGGGAGAAATCTGATCGCCAGTATCTGGGGTCAGGAAGCAATTAATTTTTCTTTTCCTTTGAGACGATTGACTAAGTTTCACTTGTTTTTTTTCTGTTTGCCTTCCTCTGGATTAATTAATAATAAAAAAAAATAACAATTAAATAGTCATTTAATAATTAACAACTAATCGGCATATTGAAGATCAGAGGAGAACTTAAAAGGTTGATCTTGATGGACTGAAAGTCTTTTCTCAACCTTAATGACTATGGGCCTCATTCTATTACCGGCCGTAAATCGTCCGTAAGGCTGCGATTCCTTGCGGGGGTTCAGTTAACTCGCGATTCTATTATACGGCCCCGCAAGGATCTCCTCTTACGGCCGGCCGCATATCTTGAAACCGGCCGTAAGCTCTGAAATCTAAAATGTCAAAAATAAATTCAAGCCTGCACTGTACAGCTCTGTAAATGCTAGGGATCATATTGGGGGACATGAGGATTAAAAGTAACCCACTCTCAAGCTTGCACATCAGCCCAAACCCAAGTTCAAATTAACTGTTTATTTTCCGGCTGCGGCGTGGGCGTGTCTGAGGTGCTCCAAGCCCTATGGACTTTTTACATGGATATTTTACGTATATAAAAAAATATATATTTTACGGATTTGAGTATAGGGTAATTATGTGCTATTTTTTCTAACACCTAAAATCCCTTTATAGTCTTCTCAGAGTGCAGGATGGCTTTATTTGAGCTATTTTATGTGCTTAATTGGTGCTAGCGGGACCTTTTTGCTGCAAGTAAACTGCGGCTCGTTTTTAGCCTTGCAGACAGGGTTCCCGGAGCAATAGAATCGCAACCAGGCTTTTCTTACGGCCGATTTCCTTGCGGCCGTTTTAGATCAAAGGCTTTCCTCCGACGCGATCGGCCGCAAGAGATAGCAAGGCGCCGGCCGCAAGCCTGCCGGAGTCCCCGGCCAGAGGGGAATAGAATAGCCGTAAAGCTTGCGGCCGGTCCTTGCGGCCCCGCAGCTCCTACGGCCGATAATAGAATGAGGCCCTATGTAACTATAAGATCGGAGATATTCTGTGGTCCGATCATACGATGGTATGCATGAGAATTGAGGACTCTCAGGAATATAGCAAGAACATGTGGAAAATGGAAACAATTTTTCTAAAGTCAGCGGAGTTTGTTAGTAAACTGAAAGGAGAGATCAATAGTTTATTTGTTATAAATAAAAGCTCAGTTACCTCAGAAATAACTACGTGGTATGCACATAAGGCATATGTTAGAAGCCTATGTGTGGCCAGACGCGCTTATTTCAAGAACACCAGAGGCACCACATAAAAAACTATCTGAAAATAAAATCTCACCTGATACTGCAAATTCAAAGAGACAACGCTATCTTTAGATCCCAACAAAATCATTATATTCTGGGAAACAAAGCAGGAAATTTTCTGATAAAATTAAAAAACAAAGAATTAAGCAAAGAATAACCTGTACTAAAAATAGCAACAATAAAAAAAAATAATCTACCCTAAACAAATTGGAATTTTTTTTTGACTCTTACTATAACTAACTATATAATTTAGAGGTTGTAGAGAAATTCTTTAAACCTACTAAAAGAGATATAGAAGTCTTTCTGGAAAACGTAAATCTACCAAAAATAAATGTTGTTAAAAGAAGTGGAACAAACATTCAAAAGTTAAAATCGAATAAATCACCAGGCCTAGATGCCTTCATAAATACATATTATAGATTATTTATGACAGAGCTTAGTCCAGCTCTAAGCAGCATGTTTAATGAAATTAAAGAAACAGGATTAAGCCATCTGAAATGACGGAGGCAAATATCGTCAACATCCTTAAACAGAATAAAGATCCGGATAGCCACCTGAACCCATCTCATTATTGAACTATTGATACAAAATATATGCTAAGGTCTTAGCTAATAGGCTAAATAATTATCTCTCTAGATTGATCAATTATGACCAAGTCGGGTTCATGAACAAGAGACAGGGTCCAGAAAATATAAAGGAGACTTGTTAATTTAATTACATTTGTTAAAAATAAATATATTCCGTCATTCATCTCATTGGATGCCAAAAAGGCATTCGATAGAGTGAATTGGACATATATTGAAGCTGTACTAGATAAATGGAAACGATAATGGCTCTTTATAGAAATCCCAGTGCTGTAGTTACAGGCGTTGACTTCAGATCAGAGAAGTTTTGTTTGTCAAATGGGACTAGACAAGGATGTCCTCTGTCCCCTTTAATCTTTATCCTATCCTTAGAACCACTTGTGGAATTAATGCGCACTACAGATTTAATTAAAAGAATAGGGATTGGAGATCATCAATATAAAATACTAATGTATGCAGATGATATGGTGTTAACATTATCCGAGTCAGACACTTCCCTGTTATTTGACATACTGGACAAATAAAAAAAGTTTTGCATTTAAAGATCAACGATTTGAAATCAGAAACTTTAGTACTGGGATTAAAACGACATGAGCTAGCTATCTTATATAAAAAAATACAAATTAAACTGGGAAAGCAATGGAATAAAACATCTGGTATCTATTTTAAACACTCCATTAAACATATAAGAGATAATATTATGTTAGTCTGCTTGATGTGTCTATGTACTATCTCAGAGTGGAAACCGGAGTTCTTATGGTCAGGTAGGATGGCCCTGATTAAAATTGTGATTATTCCGAAGATAATGTTTATCTTTAGAAGCATCCCACAAGCGGTGCCTATTCGGCCAATTGAATAGGGCTCTATAAGCATATAGCATGTTTTTTTACAGAAGTTTTTAGTTAGTGAAGACCTTGCTTTTGGATAGAAGTTCACTAACTAAAAACTCCTGTAAAAAAATAAAAAAACAAAAACATCACACACAGCACGGGGGAACAGCCAGGACATCTTGGAGCAAGGTGGAACGCAAATTAAAGTTGATTTTCAACAGTTTTGCCATTTGAAAATCGGCTAAGCGATAAAAAAATAGCGCTCCCAAAAAATGAAAACAAATTTACCCGACCCTGGACTGTGCAAAACACCGTCAACCACGTACCACTTAAACACAGGAATGTACAAGGTACCAAATACAATACACAAACGACACTACTTTATACTCCTAACTTGCCACTAACAACATTACGCATCTACAGTAGCGCTTTACACAAATAAACCAACGGTTTGCCCTCGCGCACGCAGCCTATTTCTAATGCACAGTTGGGACATTTAGAAAACTATATCCTCAGGCCAGCAACAGTCCAACTTATTACAAAGCACATTGAAAAAATATATAAACAACAAGAAACCCTGTCTAAATTTAAATATTATAAAAAGACAAGTAGAAAGAGGCGGTCTAGCGGCTCCCTCAGTCTTCGATATATATAAAGCTGTGTTACTAAACCATCTGTTGGGCTGGAACTTAGCTGCTAAAGACTCTAATCTCGGGCACCACAGTAGTAATTCAATTTCTCTATTTTAAACCATTTAGAGGAGAATTTAGTCTCAATGTGCTTTGGAGGAATAAGATCAATCTTAAAGATATAGTATAAGAAAATATTTATCTGGGATTTGATCAAGAAGAATCCATCGCTTGCATCCCCTTTAAGTCTTCTACAATATAATTATTAGAACACTGACCCACAAAAATGGAAAGGTGCCGGAGTTTTAAATATAGGGGACTTATGATAATATGTGATAATAGAATGTGTATATCTTTCTTAAATCTGTTACAAAAATGTAATACACTTAAAATTACCTGGTTAGAATATGAGACCATTAAAACTACACTTAAGATGAATGCTTTCCAGCTAGAGGGGCACAGAGAACTTCTACCTTTCGAAAATATCATTCTCAGAAAGAAAGACATGCATGCGATTGCCAAATATAATAAAGTATTAAAAATCAGAGATGAAAAACTAAAAAACAATAAAATTGTTGGAGTTAGAATGCTCCTGGTTGGAAGAAAAGTGGTATAAAGCCCGTAAGCTTATCAAGGTAACCTCTGATTGTATGTCTTACAGAGAGTTATACATTAAACTAATTCAGAGGTGGCACCTAGCTCCAAACTACCAGGAATAAAATAAACCCAATAAATACATAAGAATGCTGGAGAGAATGCGGAAGGAAAGGAACAATCCCATATTTGGCGGAGCTGCCCAGTGATACAATCTTTCTGGAACAATTGTATTGATATTATGATAATAACAAATATGCAGATACCGTTGAGTCTAGCAATTCTATTATTCCACATTTTTTTCAGATATGCCAACAATGAAACATGTTAAGTGGATTTCCCATATTTTATTGGTTTCCAAATGGATTTTAGCTAATTTATGGAATACTAAAAAGGCCCCAACTTGGTTTGATGTTTAAAGAAGAGTTGAGCGAGATAGAGAACTGGAAAAGGGCCTAATATGGTATAAAATCCAAATGAAAAAAATAACAAATAAATGGCTCCTATGGGACAAGTATAATTTAGATTAACCAGATATAGGACTTTAAGGGGTTTGACTCATTCTGTATGTATCTTTCTCTACATGTTGTAAATTCTTACAACATATATGTAACTAATATTTTGGATGTAACTATGTACATTTAGATGATTCACAGTTTATGTTATTCATATTTCTGTAAAGTGATGTATGAATGAAAATGTTTGTGATGTTTTTTATATGCTATAATAAAAAATATAGTAATCATCATCAATATAATTTTACTGCAAAAAAAACATTGCATGCTATTAAAATGACACAGTTGAGGTACAAAATACAGTATAATTTGTTTAATCCCTAAAGCCTTAGGAAGCCTAGTTACTTCCTGGGGTCTGAGCATGGTCAGTATTGTTAGTGTCACAAGGCTTCAGACTAAAAACAACACAGCCAGAGCTGCAGTTGGTAGTCAGCAAATATTGATAACCACCCCATTACAAATAGATAGTGTAGATGCTTACTAAGCTTCAATATATGCTTACTTTAGCAATTTTTTTTCTTTTTTTTAAAAGGTGCATTTTTTTTAAAGTATTTATTACACATATTTACATTAAACAATATTTGGCCCTGCTGCTCTGTCTGTTTTAATAATGTACTTGCAGTTACCCATGATTTTAAATTATATCATATTTGGAACCTTTTATTTTCTTAGCATTTTATTCTAAATGAATACTACACATAATAGTTGCTCCATTCACATTCTTGCTCTGGAGAAATGAGTGTCACAGCATGAGACATGCGCCTCCCTATAACTACATATAAAGAAAGGGATTTGGGAGTGCTTGTGGATAACATCCTAGGTAGCAGTGCTCAATGCCAAGCAGCAGCTGCAAAGGCAAGTAAAATATTAGCATGTATTAAGAAGGGTATAGAAGCAAATATAATTCTGCCACTATACAAATCCCTAGTACGCCTTCATTTGGAATATGGAGTACAATTTTGGACACCACTTAAAAAAATAAATTAAAAAAAAGACATTTTAGAGCTGGAAAAAGTACAGAGAAGGGCAACAAAACCAATAAGGGGAATGGAGGGGCTAAGTTATGAAGAAAGACTAACCAAATTAAACGTATTTTCTCTAGAGGAGGTATGATTACATTATATAAATACATCCAGGGCCAGTATAAAGCTTTGTCAAGTGAACTTTTTGTGCCAAGAAATTTTCAACAAACAAGAGGACTTCCCATAAAGAAAGGAAGAAAGGGGTTCGTCACAGTAAGGGTGGTTAATCTGTTGAATTCTCTACGAAAGGGAGGTGGTGACAGTGCTTTCAATATATAACTTTAAAAAGGGATTGTATATTTTTTTAAATAAAAATATCCTGGTTAATTAGATGGAGTATTGATCCAGGGAGGAATCCGATCGCCAGTATCTGGGGTCAGGAAGGAATTTTACTTCCACCTCAATCTTCCCTTGAGACAAGTTGCAATGAATCAATGTTTTTTTTCTGTTTGCCTTCCACTGGAACAATTAATCCACATATTGCAGATCAGAGGTAATCTAAAACGGTTGAACTTGATGACATTTTTTTATTCATTACTATGTAACTACATACAAATATTTGCAGAGATACCATGGCGTAAAAAAACATAATTTCTTGCAAACCTCTGTTACAAATCACTTCAGATGTTTTATTTCATTGGCATAATACATCATAATACATCAATCTGTTACTCTGCAATAGCTTATAGACATCTCAATACTATTGTATTTGCTTCCACCTACCACTTGAGAACAAAACAGCTTATGGTAACAAAACATCAGATCTTCAAAAATGGATGCAGGTCAGTTGTCTGACTTTAAGATGTTTAAGGTTTGTCATTTAAAGTGGATTGTTCAGTCTCCTAACATTTGCAAGTGAAAACAAGTTTACAATTATTATTTTGTTTTACCTTATCTTTACGGGGCATCAGCCTCCTGAGATATTCCACTTGTTAGTCTTTTGGAAGTTTAACTTGGCATAGAGTTTCAAGTAACTGCTGTGACGAGATCTAGAAACAGCATTTGCACTTCATGTCTTCCCACCAAAAGCTTTTAGCTTGAAACTATAGATGAAGTTAAACATCACAACCGGCTGATAGACAAATAAGTGGATTATACTGGGCCACCTCATTGTGGCTTTTACAATGTTTATCTAAATTACTAAACTCATTTTTCATTGGCAAATTAAAAGGGACATGGTCGCCCCAACAGGAGGTTGGTCTTATTTTAAAGAGCATTAACAACTGGTGATAGTGTACTGGCAGTTTTCCTCTACAGTAAATCATTATTTATATTTAGTATTGATTTTGTGACTCCTGTATGCTAATGGGCAGTTCAGGTTGTATGGTAAACAAGTTATGACCCTTTAATTGCATAATATACAGTAAAACCTCTATTCATCAGACAACATTGTACACATTCTTTGCTGGTGAATCGTCAGGAAAGGGACAAAAAGACATCGATCACCAGATGGAAGGTGACTCCTATATAATAATCCCTTTAGAAGAGGAGTAAAGTTCTGGTTACATTTATATTTGAGTCAGACAATGGATTATCCCAATTTTAGTTAATTTCTATGGAAAAAAATGTTTTACCAAATTCTTCAGATTCTGTCCATCCCTCAGGAACAGATTAATGATGAAAATAGATGTATACACATACATTCATTTTTTACTCAAGGGCCTCTCTCACTCCTCCCTTCGTTCATAGTGTTTCAATGTTTAAAGTGGGCAAGCAGCAGGTTGTGAATCTCCATACTGCATCTTCTGATGCAACAGAGCAGGGCAAGCCAGTTTCCTAATGGTTCATGTGACATAGCTGCTCCTGCTGTACTGCTAGTTAGTGTTAGTACAACTACAAGCAAGTGGGTTTGCAATATGAAGGTTCACAGCTTGTTGACACGTTGGGAGGAGGGAAGACATAAAAACGTCAAGCCTCCTCCCTGGGGCAATAGAAAATAGCAATAATTCATAACTTTATATAACTTAGCATATCAGGTTTTTATAATGTTTAGAGCTTTTAAAGGGCCAGGATTTTGTTTACCACTAGTGACCCTTTTACTGTATTAAACTGCAGTAATCTTGTACAAACATACAAATGCCACAGTTTGGTGCAAATCGGTTAATATTTCATAGCAATTCTCCAGCATCATCAAAATAAGCTCTCTTATGTAGACTTTCATGTCCAAATAATAGAAGGTTATATAAATGCTGATGCTTTGCATGACTGAGGAGAGCGTCTTGTTGATTCTCAAGTTACTCCCAGTGTCCCGTGTTTCAGTCTTTAATAAAAACAATTCTGCGGTGTATTTATTAATAGCCAAGTCCCATATTTACAATATAATTTGTGCATTTAAAGTAGATCATTTCTTTTTCATGTGCAGTAGGTTTGGAGCAGACACTTTCACTTTGCCCGGCATATTCCTCGATAGATCAGTGTCCTAAAAGCACAAAAATATTAAAAAAATGTAAGATGTCCAAAAGACGGTGGTAGCGTGTAGTGCCCTGCCTCAGATCACTCACCTTGACACTCCGCAGTAAGTCTTTCTCACGGGCGGATGTCTCCTTGGAATGCATGAAACTATTCAGAGCGGTCTTGGCAGCTGAAGAAAGCAAGGATAGAAAATCATTGTAAACATGTTATGCTTTAATTCTATATTTAAAATATACTCCTTTGAAGAACTGCACTTGAAAACAGGCAGGAACCCTTGTATAGCGCTACAGAAAATGTTATCGCGTTACAAATAAAGGATAATAATATTATTTACAGTAATAAGCTACACCAATATGGTTTACTTGTGTGGGTTGTTAATTTATTTTTTTTCAAAGCAAAACAAATATGTATCTACACATTTATTCTTAGAATTAGATTATGGTAGTGGAGCCAATAGGCCCCAATAGTCAACCTATTAAATCTACTGAAAAAGCTTGACCTGTGCATACTATAAATAGTACATGCGCATACTACCATTGAATATTCAACTCTCCAACCTCAAATCATGACTTCTTGTTCTTGTATACTAAATTTAATGAATTACTCGGCCCTCAAATTTAAATTGTATTCAATTGTCTGGCCAGCGAGCCCTTTTAAAATGTTATATAGTACTGGTATTTGTTTGTTTGTTTACATTGCTCAACCATGTCTGACTGTCTGTGACCTCATGGACCGCACACACCATGCTGATCCACTTGGTATTCATGGCAGAGATAATGGAGTGGGTTACCAGTTCCTTCTCCAGTGGACCATAGCACACAGCTCCAGGTATTCCTAGGTGGTCTCCCATCCACGTACTGACCAGACCCAACCCTGCTTGGCTTCAGGGTGGTGTGACTGGAATCTGGTATTTATGGTCATACAAAGTTTGTTAAAGGAAGATGGAAATATTTTTTTCTTTGATGCATCACAGAGGCTATCACAGTGAGTTTTATTTATTTATGTATTTATTTTTTTATATAAAAGGTCTTAGAGCACAAAAACATGTTCAGACGATTAACAGCTCTTGGGGGCTTGCCCACCGCCAGCCAATGAGATCTACAGACTAAAATAAGCTTTCTGCATTTTCTGTTAGTTTCAATGAAGTTTAAAACAGGTTTTACTTAATATGTTTAGATGAAAAAAGAACAAAAAAAGGCTATTACACCATTTAACATATAAATTGTGCTGCGTGAATCACTACTCTGAATTGAAAATGTCCAACATTCATAAACTACACATGCATAAACCAATACACTGTTATCCTAACAGAGCATTTTGTGTGTGCTTGCGTCATGCAGTCATGTCCGATTCTCCGTGAGCTCATAGACTGCAACACACCATGCTGATCCACTGGAGATTTATGTCAGAGATACTGAAGTGGGTTGCCAGTTCCTTCTCCAGTGGGCCACAGCATACAGCCCCTGGTATTCCTAGGTGGTCTCCCATCCAAGTACTGACCAGACTCAACCCTGCATGGCTTCAGGGTGGTGTGACCTCTTGGTTCCCTGACTGAAATCGAGCCCAGGTTGAATTGGTAAAAGCACCAAAACTTAACCACTGGAACCCAATTGAGAGCAGAACAACCTCCAATTCATCAAAGCATAAACGTACACATATTCTAAAAAGAGCTAGGGGCAATTGGGCGTGCATAAATAAGTGTATTGAACATGTATTTAGCTTGCTTCAGACAATAGCATACTATAGAGCAGTTCACTTGTGGCCCTCACAGCGATTTATACATTTTTATATTTTACCCAAAGCAAAAACAGTAGAATTGCTCTAGTAAAGTAATTAATTTTAAATAGACAATTAGGTATTACAAGCTAGGTTTAGAGAGATACTGACATGCTCTCCCACGTCACGCCTGTAGCCCAACACCGTGTTGGTGCATTACAGCATTTATCTGAACTGGCAACTGAAACTGAAAAATCAACTCCTTATTTCATAAGACGTGTATTATGCTAGTAGTATATAAATATCTGATGCAAAGGAAATTGATGTCCAATATATGGGATTAGATTTTCAGTTCTATGTAATATTTAATCTTACCTTTTCCTTTCTTTTGTGTTCCTGGAGTTAATTTAACTTTATACCTGAAATATCAAATACAATACATGATGTGAACAAGTGAAAGATTATTTTGAAACAGATCAACTTAATTACAGTAGTCGGTTTCATAACTACTTAGCTCAGCTAATCTTACTAAATACATAATTACAATGTTAGAACTAAAGGGCGTTCTCAAAATACACTGTATGAAAAAATATTGCATTTACCTCTTCTGTACACAGCTGTAAGGCTGAAAAATGATACAGTTTCTCACACCTTTTGTATGCTCATTGCCTGAATCACTATGAGCATGTGCAAGTTAAAGGCGATGTCTCACCAAACCTCAAACTATCTGTAAATATATAATAAGTGGTTTAGCACTTGCCTTTTATTGCTACAAGACATATGTACATTAAGTGTTATGAGCTATTGAGGAACACAGAATGCCTAGAACTCAGCTGCAGTTTGATTGACTCTTTAGCTGGCTCTTGAACTTTTGAGAGCTCATCATCAGAGACAGAAATGTATTGCAAAATGGAAACTATTGAGGAGTAACTAGTGAAATTAGGCAAGTTTTATAACTTTTACATAGATTGTTAACCTTCTCTAAGAGTGTTCTTTAATATAAAAAATAAAACTTAACTTTAGGTCAAATTTGTCCTATATATAGGTTCATTTGTTTGGCACAGTTACTATTTGAGGCAAGACAAGTAAATGTAGCTTGTAAATACCTATCATATGCCTATAGGGTCTCTTGTGTTAATAACATATCCCTATTTCCCTGAGATAGCTAATGCAAGGGAAACCTACACAGATCAGACAAAGTTGGATAATCTTAATCATAAGATCCTCTTTCACCTCCTGGGCATCTAACATGGGGTGGAGAGCAACAATGCTAATTTCAAATGCAATTTTTAATAGCTACATTGATATTTTTTCTTTAAGAACCTGCTATTCCTAATCCATTATTAATAAACAAATCGCACACAGTAGCCATTTAAATCTAAGTTTTAGTCTACTATTTATAATTATTTTTCAACGTCAAAAGTAAAGTAAATTTCAATGACAGCAACTTGGGACTTGTTCTGTGTCCCTTTAAATGATAAAACACCTACACTTATAATCCCAAGGCTGGTTCTTTACCTAATTAGGAGCTAAATATGAGATGATTGATTAATGAATAAGATGTCTACAAGACTAATACTGTAATGCATTTGCCAGAATAAAACATCAACTACCAATTAAACCTGCTAGGTATTATATGGACAGAGGGGTTAAAATGAGGAATAAAATCCGACTTGATTGTGTCTAACGTAATGAACCTAAGTGCTGCACGTACTTATAGTTGGTCATTGCCGTGTATGGAGCACAGACAGGTATGGAGAACAGAAGCACGTCCTCGGCGTGCGGCTGCGCAGTCAGGGAATCGAGAAGATTTTCTGCTTCCTGTGGATAATGTAACAAAGATGAACACTCAGATACTTTTAATATGTTTGTTTTGTTTTTTTATCAACAATTTAACTAGGTAACTTATTTAATTTTATCCTTTTACAGTTTCCGGAACATCCCGATTTATGAATATTCATCTCACAACCACAGGGGCTTGACACTACCAATGTCTCATGCTGCTAACAAGCAGTGACATACTATGCTTCTGAGCAGCATGAGATATTAATTATTCACAAACATTATTCAAGCCTTACCAAGGGCCTCATTCAATTGCAATTTAGCCAATTGAATAGGGCTCTATATAAGCACAGAGCATTTTTTTAATGAAGTTTTTAGTTGGTGAACTTCTATCCAAAAAGCAAGGTCTTCATTAACTTCTGTAAAAGAAATATGCTATGTGCTTATATAGAGCCCTATTAAATTGGCCAAATGACATTTGAATGATGCCCCAAGACAGCATAATCAATGTTATCGCAGTTGAAATCTATCACTTTCTTTAAATAGTGTTCAGGACAGTGAGAGAGGTGGGGAAGGGTATAGCAGTGGCCATTAATGAGGTAAACTGTTTTAAATTATATTTTCTGGCAAAAAGATGCTCAGTGTTTTTCACATGAGAAAGAGAAATGATTGGTTATTACCATCTAGCCAGGAGCATAGTGGGCAGAGCTTGAAGTTAGTATCTTGCCAGGCTGACAGAAACGTGTTTTGACATAAATAAATAAGACGCAAGAAAGACCAAATATACCTCAGCTACTTGTGGATCCTGCTCCTGCTCCTCCTATATAAAAAACACAAATCATTAGTAATCAAAACGGCACAATTACTTTTTATATACAAATTACCATCAGTAAAACTACTTGTACTAGAGCTGCTTCTTATTTGAGTCATAACATCCTTAAAGTGACACAGCAGAGATTCTATGTATAATTTAAATCTACAGGTAACAACAAGTATTTTATCAATTAAATGTTATTTTAAAAAAATCAAGTATAGTCCTTACCTAGAGATTTTTTCATTAAATTATATAGTTGCCTGTACACTGAGCATACCTACAGACAACCGCACAGAAGACAACGGACCCAATGCCTCAGGAGTTTAGCAGTAATTTAATGCCAATGATCTCTCAATAACAAAATATTACAATCTCTTTGTGGGGTAGAAAAGCCGGCTGTCAGCTCAAAAAAGGCAAACTTCAATATAAGTTTACCGTAGGAAAAAGCATTTATTTTAAATAACATTCAGCTGATAAAAGTACTTCAGACGTGTCTGACTCTCACTGACTCTATGGACTGCAGCATTCCAGGCACATTTATTTATGTCTCTGGCTGTACTTATTCATAAGGTTTTCATGGCATAGATACTGGAGTGGGTTGCCAGAGGACAGAAATTTGTCTGACCTCTCTGCTATGACCTGCCCATCTTCGGTGATGCTAAATGGTTCAGCTCACAGCTTTATTGAAGTACATAAGCCCCTTCACCAGAGCATTAAAATGCAATTCTAGAACAAGTAATGTAGAAAACATAGATGGCAGCCACACTGACTTCCAGAGCCAACAGTGACGAGCAGCCTCCCTCCCTCACCTTGTCTTCCTGCGGATCCTCTAAGGTCAGGTCCTGCATGTCCTCCGTTATGAACACATTAGGTGGGTTTTCCTTATTAGCCGGAGCATTTCCTCTTCCTCCAACTTTAGCTTTCTGTGGTTGCTTCTTTGTGGCCTCCTCCTTCACTTTACCTTTCTTGCCCTTCTTTACTTTCTCTTCTTTACTGGTCCCCGCTGACTGCAAAACAGCAACATGAACTGTTATGGCTCTAACAAAGCTAGTGACACAATGGCCTGGATTCACTAAAATACAGAGACAAATGATCAGCAATGTTTCTGTAGGAGCATGTTTAATTATCATGGATTAGGAATGCATCTAATAGAGGAGAATCAGCAGTGTATAAAAACATTTTTTGCATGAAAAAATACCAAAATAAACATGATTATACTTAGCCCAAAGTTTGCTAAATCTCTTAACACCCCGCCAAATCCCTGCTAAAGTTAGCATAACATTCATATTTTGTTTTGGCCAATCACAGGCAGCTAACACATTGTATCAATTTGTCATAGCAGTTTGTTCAGGAAGGAATCATGGGAATCAAGGAAACAGGAGGAGCCAGGCACTGCTGTGTAAGATCTCTGCATTAAGCTGCTACTGGCTTGAAATTTATACCCAAATGCAGTATTTCTATTGGTAGGTACACTGTGCCTATTATAAGCAGCTATGTGTATAGAATGACTCCATGTAATGTGTTTGTCTGATATAAGCAGCAGGTGTTAGATTAGATAAAGGGAAAAAAAAGGGAAACTTAGATTTACCTTTAAACAAGCTATTTTCTCCACTGCAAAAGCGACATTGTGGTTAAATGTTTTTTTCTATATGGCTTTTTGAATAAAATAAAAAAAAACGTAATAACTGTCAAAAAACAAACACAACATTTATATTCTTCTGCTGCCGAACACTTCACGCAACTAATTGTATTGGAGAAATGTTAGTGAACACAACACTGCAATGAGCTGAATACTTTAGTATTTATTGAGTCTGGTATGTGGTGTTTCACAGAACTAAAACAGAAATAAAATATGTAACATAAATCTAACACTTACTCCAAGTAACTGCATTATAAGCTCCCGATCTTCTTCATCTTGATCCTTGTATTTCTCTTTCATCTTCTTCAGCTTATTCTGCAAATACAACAGCTTTTATATCAGGAACATTAATTTACATCAGATGCAAGTAAGGAAGTGAAATTATCTGGAAGGGGAACAAAAGAATATCTGGATAAGTGCTGCTGTCTTTTGGAAGTCAGCCTGTTTACAGTTTACAAACCTGTGCCACCTTGCCATGATCTTGGCCTGCAGTTTACAGACATGTGCAGTATGTCCTGATCTTCAGCCAGTCTACAGTTTCCAAATCTGTTCTTCCTGCCCTGACATTCAGTAGGTCTACACCGTCCACTATTGTGCAGCCTGACCTGACCTTCAGCCAGTGTACAGCTTCCGAACCTGGGCAACTGCTTTGACCTTCAGCCAGTCGGCAGTTTCAAGCAGTCAAACTGTGCAGCCTGGCCTGACCTTGGCTAGACTATCATCACTCATCTTTAAAAGGGCCATTTACCTCACTATAAGTGCTCATAATGGTGTTCTATGCTAAAGTGATCTATTGTTTTTTTTAATTACACTAAGAACAGCTAAAAGTGTGCAGTCTTAGGTTTGTTTATAGACACACTGCTGACTGTTCTATGATTAACAACATCTGCCGACAACGGCCATTGCAAGTTCCGTGAACAGAAAGAATGATGGTTTTAGTCTCTTTCAGGAATGTAATCAGCCATCTGTTAACCCACAAATAACACATTTGTGAGTCTTTCACAGTCATTTCCCTGCACAGATGAAATTGGGCAGGGTTAACCCTATTTCTGATCTGCTCTCTGCACGCAGCTCTGTGTGGGGGACTTGCTACACACTGCACAACTACTCATTACCCCAAGAATAGAACAAGTTAATGTTGCTACTTTTATTTGCTGCACTTTCTTGCCAAGATGTGCTTTAAAACTTGTTTTCTAAAGCATGCCTGAAGTATAACAGACAAAAAGAAAGCAATAAATGCATACACTGAATGCTCCTGCCATTACTCAGAAGTCCTTGTGACAGCACATGCTACAATGTGAAAAGTATTTTAAACATACATATATCACGTCAGAGCATAAAATAAACAGTAAATGTAATTCATTAGTGGTACCTTCTGGCCTCTCTTCATTGGTTGCTGCCCTGTTCCGCCTTGCGTTGCATTCTGGGAAGATGCCTCCTTCGCCTTATGCTCATTTTCATTATCTCCCAAAGACTCTTTATCATCCAGCTCATCGGGCTTCTTCTTTTTTTTCATTTCTCTGATAAAACAGGTGATCACAAGTAATGTCCCTGGTTCTGAACAGTTAACTTCATGTTCTCATTTCTGAAAAGACTACTGGACATTTATATTATGCTATTTTAAAGAACTAGACTTAATACAAAAAAATGTTGATAACAAGTAAAATAAATACAGCTTTTAATGTAACTATCATATGCAATTATTGTTTACAGATGGTAGCTTGAGTCTGTAGATATCAATAAAGCCCAGGTGAAAGCACCTTCAGCATGTAGACACAGATAAACTTAAATAAAAAGGTGTCTCCCACCACAGAATAACTGCTTATACAAGTTAATAATTCAAATGCTATATATTTATTTTGCAAACAACTTTGCCTTTTATCAAGTGTAGCTCTAAAAGGTCATAATGTAAAATGGAAATGCAGTGGAACCATAACTGTATTTGGATTTTCATTCACTGGAATTTACACAGATATAAACAGGACAGGGACATGCAAATGTGCCCACAAAGGCTTCTCTCTTGCAATCCAATACCATTTTAAACATGGCTTCCTTCAAGTATATGCCTGCTGTATCACAAAGCTTTGAGCAAAGTTCAGGATGGATTATACACAAGCTAGGAATCCCACCAATGTACACAGCTGGTTCAAGATTACTGTCTCTCATCAGTGTGGGGTCGGTTCTTATATATATATATATATTTTTTTTTATTTATTTATTTATTGTTATTATTTTTTTGGTCAAGGAGTGGGACCAGCTAGACCTGTTAAGTCATCTCCTCTGCGGGTTTCTATGGTATTAGTGTCAGGGGTTTCCTGGAAGGAGGCCTGCCTCAGGACGCAACAGTGCAACTACTCAACTCTTGCTCATACTCCTCCGGTGGTCTTACATTGACCATTCATGAAGTCTTTCTAGTCTGGTGCTTGTGGAGGTGATATCACTTCCAGCTCTCTCCTATCATGTCTGCACTACCAGGTTCCCCAGATTGATTGATTGATTGATTTTATTTATATATTATATATAAATAAATAAATAAAATCAATCTCGGGAACCTGGTAGTGCAGAATTGATAGGAGAGAGCTGGAAGTGACATCAAATATATATATATTTTGAACTGAGTCAGACTAAGAGCATAAATAACCATGGAAAAATTCATGAAACTAGATTGTAATTAAAAAAGAAAAATGGATGCCTCTCCTAGGCACTGGAGATATCCATGATACTTTTATTGAAATTGTGTGTCATAGGAGTGTTTACATTACTGGAAAATAATGCTTGCATTTTCTGATGCAATTAGACTCCTTCTGAGCTTGTAGGGGGGAATAAGTGTAGTGTCAATTTCAGTTTGATACAATTATGCAACAAAGCATTATGGTATTTCTCCGTTCCATACCGCCATCCATTCTTCCGGCTTAAAAATCACACCCTCCTGATCAAACTCAAGAAGTGTAACAAAGACAAAATGGAGTGCTCTAAACACTCTAATTCACAAATTTTGATTTTTTTATAAATATTATTTTATGTCCATGGCTTACACAACTGCTAATAGTGTTATTTTGTTACATACATCATGAACAAGTGCCTTTTTAATGAACTACAGTGGTCCTTTGAAGCTGGTGTGTCTAGGACTTGAACCCCCTTCTCCTGGGTAGCTGACCCTAAACCCCTTTATTCATTTACAGCTCGCGCTGGGAAAATGTGCCAATCGTCTTTACCCATCCCACAATATCCCTTATATTTAAATATAACAGTTATTTGCCAAAGTGAACCAGAAACCATCAGCCTTATTAAATTGCGATTCAGTAAATATAATAGGGCTCTATATAAGCACACAGCATATTTTTCTGCAGAAGTTTTTAGTTAGTGAAGACCTTGCTTTTGGATAGAAGATCACTAACTAAAAACTTCTGTAAATAATATATACTATGTGCTTATATAGAGCCCTTTTATATTTACTGAATCGCAATTTAATAAGGCTGCATATGTTTATAAAATGAAAACTTATCTTTCTTACCTTCTCTCTTTAGCAGACATGTGTTTCCGACCAAGTGACTTTTGTTCATTCTGCTTAACCAAAATATAAAGAAATTACCAAAAATTAAAAGTTGCAGATATGTTTATGGAATAACAATTTAAATTATACTTTAAAAACAGCCCACCACACGGAAACGGATCTGACAGATGCCAATCAATAGGCTCATCTAGCCTAACCATTGTCTTGTCTACCTAACACTTTAGTTAATTCCCAAGATAGTTTATGTAGAGGAGCCTTTTAATACCAAAACCACACAAAAAAAAAACCTTACGAATTCAATGTATGGTAAACAAAAACAAAATAATGATTCACACATAAAATGTTTTAAATATCTAATGACCAATCTACTTTAAGTTCCTTTATCTAAATATCCGCGTTCTTACACCTGCTTTCTAAAAAATACTATAATACAATTAAATGTATCGATTTTCCATAAACAAAGATAACATTGGCCATAAAATATGTTGAAGATGTAAAGGGTAAGCAAAGGTAGTTCAGGGCTGTTTTTTACTTGTATTTACTTTCGACTGATGCCTAACAGCACGGCTCCAAAAAAATACCAGGATTGTCTAACTTTATAATGACCTCATGCGGAAATACAGGAAATTACATTTTGTACCATTTCAGAAAATCTACTTTATACCTGGAGATATTTTTGATAAAATAATGTATTTATAGGGAAGCCGTTCAATGCTGCCTGTAATGTAGGTATAATATGAATTTCCAAAACATTATTTGCCATTGAAAAGCATTGCTTCCATAAGTTATGTTGTGCACAAATCCACCATCTGCATTTAACCAATAACTTTTAGAAATGCATAATATTGTTCCCAGAAACTCAAACACTGGGATGAACTCTTACGCAATTTGTAACACTTCTCCAATCAAAGTGGGATTAGTATTCAATATTTTATCCCACTTATGTAAATTAGAGAGACCCTCCTCTTCCTCAGATACAATTAGAAACTTGTAACACGCTTTTAAATTCTGAACAGACAATTTGTTTTTGAGCGAATGGAGTAATTTTACTTCAAATAACTAAAACACTCCTGTTTAAAAAATCGAATCACCTTCAGCCCACAATCTCGGAGCACTGTAAAAGCAAATATAAAATCAGTACAGCACTGTAGATGATGGGGAACACAATGGGTGACATTAGAATTAAAAGCACAACATTCTCAAGCTCGCACATTGCCAAAATACAATACTTTATTTCAAGTTTGATTTCCGTCCAAAGTCCTACGGGCTTGAAAGACCTCCAAGCTCGTAACTCGTTATTCAAGACCATCGGACTTCAATGAAATATTGAGGTTGGATTCCAAAGTCATACGGGCTTGGAGGTTGAAGCCCGTAGGACTTTATGACGAAAATTGAACATGAAATAAAGTATTTATTTATGCCGATTTGCGAGCTTGAGAATGTTGTGCTATTAATTCTAAGACCTAACATCACTTTCCCTTTTAATAAAAGTACAGGATTGCTCTTTCATTTGCTTTTAAAGGGCTATGATTTGTAAGTAAGCACTTTGCGACACCTCCTTGGTACAAGTAACCTGTGGTTCGAGTTTAGTCATTTACAGGCTTGGCGGAAGGGTAATTCGGAGCAATTGAATAGCTATTCTCCTTGTAAATGCACTCCAGTGATTGTTTAAGTCATGGCCTCTTGTTCTTACCTCTGTTGATGCCCCAGCAGGTTCTTCTGAGACAGTTCTGTTTAATGTCCTATGGGGAACATATCAGAACAGTGAGAAGGGAAAAGTAGAATTTAACAGAATGCATACTTTAAAGACACGTTGGGGTTCCATTTGTTTAATAACCAATTAATAATAAAAAATAGTATGTGAACAAAATAAATTCAATGTAGGTTTAAACTTACATTTTAACATTAGTGTTGCAGAAATCCCCTTGTAAGGAGTCCATTGGTTTGAAAAATATCAGCCCAGTAGGATGTCCTAAAAATCATTTCTGATTGGTCTAAGTTTATCAGTAGCCACAGCAGCAAAGAAGGCAAACAAATGTATCTCAGGACAACATACTGGACAGATCCTCTCCACGCAGAGCACTTGATGGACGGTGGAGGGAAGCATATCTGCTGAAGTTTAACACTCAAAAAATATAAGTTTTAAAAGCTACATTGATTGTTTCTCTTCAAATGCTGATTTTATTGCTGATGACATTTTTTTTACATTTTGGAACAGTATTTCACTCAAACATATAGGGATAGAGCTGAGCTTCCCTATGAAAGATGTCCCTGGGTGGATATATATTGCAAAGTAAAAAGCAGTTATCCTATATTTCTAAATATAATAATTTCAAGAATTCTACTTAAACACAGGCAACATAATTATAGATTGTAAAAACAAAAACAAAAAAGACAGTTTCTATTACCTTTTATATGCAAAGATTCAGCAGTGGATTCTACCATTTTAGTCTCTACTGATCAATTTTCTGAAGTAGGGGAGACTCTGAATACAGAGGAAGTTTATTTCTGCTTAATTGGAATGT
Organism: Discoglossus pictus; assembly: GCA_027410445.1. Classification (NCBI taxonomy): domain Eukaryota; kingdom Metazoa; phylum Chordata; class Amphibia; order Anura; family Alytidae; genus Discoglossus; species Discoglossus pictus. Next base: position 200,732,973 of record CM050168.1, on the reverse strand, counting down.
GGCAACTACAGCTGCCAGGACAAATAGCAAGTCAATCATTTTTCAGGAACACACCCTTCTGAGAAAACATCAGGCGGAATCATGTGTGAATAAAATGGAACCCCACATTAAAGAATAATTGCATATAAAAGTTTCACAACATATTTTCTAAAATATTTTGCCTATAATTAAATTTAGTTCATGAAAAGACCATATACAAACAACTAACTGCGGTTATTTAACCTTTGGAACACTTTTAGAACTTCTACTGTTTGTGAAATTTGTAACAAAATAACAGCATTCAAGGGATATGTAAATTTCCTGGATTATGAATACATCCCATAGAGGAGAATTAGTAAAACAATTATTGCATGAAAAAAAATCACAGAATAAACATTTAAGCACTTACATTTAAGTCAGTAAAATGTCTTGTAATTTCTGACAGCTGAAAATAACGGTTAACACCCTCCTAAACCCAGGCTAAACTAGCATAACATTTAAAATGATTTGTTTTGACCAATCAGGCTAGCTGAAACTTTTGAATTAACTCTGGGGCTCCTGTTTGTGCTGCAAAACAGCCTGAAATATGTAGTGTATCACTGATATGTGCTATGTATTGATGCTGACATACAGACAGGAAGCTGCAGGGAGATTGGCTGAGCAAGCAAAAGCAGGTAAATAGTGGGTTCATATTGCTCCCCTGGTGCTGCATGCTGATTGGGTGGGGGGGGGGGGGATTCAGATACCTGTGCAGATACCCCCTGGAGGTGTCAACATAATCATTAGAGGGATTTTTAGATCTTAATAAGAATAAAATGTTTTAGGCTATGTGCTGCATACACACAAGCTGCTTTTTTGCCTAAAGAGTGCAGAAATGTATTAATCCAGCAAACTTTCATAGCCCTTTAACATCTGTGTGTGGGCGTAAAAAGCATTATGAAAAAAATAAATATTTTACTAGTCACTACTTGAAAGATGCCAGGTTTGGGATTTTCACACTTCCTGCCGACCTTCAGATTGAGTGGGTATGTCCTGCTATTTTATATTATCCATTGAAGAGTGGGAGGCAGGAGGATTTGGTGATTGGTGGATTCAGATAAGATTCAGCTCATGACACCTTCCCCCTTTCTTCCTATAGGCTTAGTCTCATTGAGCCAGGAAAAGGAAACATCTTGGCAGCTTTCATGCACTAGCAGAGTCTACTAAAATGAAGATGCTCTCGGACAATGCCCGTGAGGTACACCGCTAGTTCGTTGCACACTACAAACATGTGTATTTTCTCTGAATCTACAGTGGTGCTTTAAGCCTTTTCTATAAAAAATATGTCAAATAAAAGATTTTTTAAATTTAAAAGATATTCTTGCCTGTATCCAGATTACAGAGACAATCCAATTTATTTAGATTTACATAAACTCACTAATGTCTGTAAAATATTGAGACGCTTTGTCTACCTCTTTCCATGGAGATGGGACAAGTCTATGGCAGTGTCAGGAAAGCTCATTGCAGGAGACTGTTCCTCCTCCTCCTCGTCCTCCTCCTTCACTGTGATTAGTGCAGGAGTAGAGTTGTCTTGATCACTTTCTTCTGAAGAAGCAGCTTCTTCTTCAGGTGACTCCTCTGCAGCATTGGCCTGTTCCTCCGACTTAATCTGTAAGCCATTATCTTTGTGAGCTGGGTCCTGTGTGTCTCCATCTTCATCCTCACTGCTGCTGCTATCACTCTCCTCACCAGGAGCATCTGAAAATAACACAATTAGTACATTCTGATGTGGGGAAAAATACTTTTCATAATTACTATTAAAAGAAATACATATTTTAAATACTTCTGACAATATAAGCTGCTAATTAGAGCATAAAAACAATCAATTATATTTACAGAGTAAGTAGATCCCTCTACTTTAACTTATATGACATTCATGCAAAAGGTAAAATAGATCAGTGATACTATATAGCGCTATTCATTCATTCATTCATTCATCAAAATAACTACTTTTTTTCAAGCATGCCCCTAGGCAGTGTGTGTATCCCTCCACCTCCTGAATGAGGAGTTGTCTCTGGAGTGAGATCCAAACAGCCATACAATACTTGGAGTGTGATAGTGGGAGGTGACTAGGTGTATTTGTGTACATTGCTAGCAGTTCATGTTACACTACTACCTGCTACTAATTTGTCTTGCAAAGAGTGATCTCAAAAAGTTGGGCCCCACAGCTCCCACCCCATAGACAATACATCATTCAAAGGTGTAGACATCTGGAGCTCATGCTGTCTGGGGCATGCACAGTAAAAGTTTTAGCATATTTATAAAGCCCTTGATAAGACAGCTAAAGTGGTAATTTAAAGCAGGGGAGGAAATATCCCTAAAATTTCTACTTGCTACTCCTAAATATATTTTTCCAAATATAATGTATTTTTATGAACGTCTTCCTTCCACGGCCCTAGAAACAGCCTTCCTGGCTCCTATGTGTCAGATATTTTTGACCAACACTGTCTTAAAGGATCACTGTGTTCAAATGTTTCCTATATGGTCTTTTGTTTAACTAACTTTGTTATAATAAAGGATAATAATAATCATCATTCAAATTCAATTCAAAGTCTCCTGTCACATCAGGAAGTTAATCTGCTGAAGCCAAAATGGTAGATTCCACAGTGGCATAAATGCATATGAAAAGCAAATTCTGCATTACTATTATTTTTTCAGTCTAAAAACATGTGGCTTATTTTCAAGTGCAGTTCTTCTAAGAGTAAATATTAAACATATGACGCAGTGGTCCTTTAAATACACACTGTAGTGCCATATTTACAATATGCTCTCAATTGCAAGCCCACATCTCGCAAGATCCTGGCCATATGTCTGTGGGCATGCTGCGGGCTTCCATTTGATTCCGGTGCTATTCAATTAAAGGAGCCTGCAAGTTATGGGCCGAAAGTCGATTCAGGACGGGAATATGATAAATTAATAAAGGCTGTGACTTCCCATTTCGAAATAGCCAATAGACAATGAGACCACCATCCTTACGTCATTAAAACATGGAGGTTACATGTCAATCAATTAGATTCGGGGGTCTGATATGCGATGGGACTCGCAAACCCTCAAAATACAAAATAATAAAAATGAATGCCAATACTGTTCTAGTCCATGTGAGTGGCCTGATATGTTTTAACTCATTGATACCCAAGATCGATATAACCCCGAAATGAAACATAAAAATAAACTTATTTTTACAGCCTATTTGCGAGCTTGAGACTGTTGTGCAATTCATTATAATGTCTGTCATCACTTTCCCCGTTATTTACAGTGCAGTAGTGATTTTTTATTTGCAAATACAGTGCTGCAGATAGGGGTTAAACCCCCTTGCGGGTCCTCTATAGCACTCAATCATGAAAAACTGGCTAAACCTCGTATTAACCATTTTTTTGTAAAAGTTTTGTTAAGTGACTAATTCAGTGTTGCTTGTGCTGTATTTGTATGTATATAAGAAGCCTCTGGGGAAAGTCATTGTACTAATTGTAGTCACCTATGCAAAAAGACTCAAGACAATTGGTCCAAAGAAATGTCTAAAAAGGGACAATACATAGTTTGATTCTATTGCCACATTTGTTGCTAGTGCTTAGGCTGTATGGCCATATCGTGCATCTATCACCATATATGCTAGGATGCCAACTCCTTACCAAGCAGCTCCGTTTCTTCTGCAGCCAGCTCGGTGTTACTACTGGTCACGCTCTCCAGATCCTCATCTTGGACCTTCACCCTGCGCTCTCCTTTATGTCTCCAGACACATGCTTCATCCACCTGCAGGGAAATATAAAAACATACTCAGAGTCACACAAAGCTCTAATCATATACATACACAGAAAGGATATTGGTCCCTGATTAGCGTGTATATTCACGGGACACAAACCTTAAACAGGAACCCAAATCCCATCATCAGGTAAGAGGGTGGCAGAAAATTCTTCTTTCCTAAAAATGAATACAAACAAAACAGTTACAAATAACTGCAAATGTACACATTTTCCAGAGAGATGTGAAACACATTACACTCCCTAGCTATGGACCATAAAAAATACATAGAACTAGATACATTAATCTGTGAGGCGCATCTCTTCAATGCTCTGTCCCTGGATATCATACCTCGGATCATGAAGCTTCCTGTTGTCAGATACTCTCCTGTCGGAGCCGTCTTTGATACCTGAATAATGATAAATACATAAAATACTGCAGACTTTTCTTGGCGTTACCATATGTGGGAATTTCGACACACATTTTGTTTTGTTGCTGTGATTTGATGTTGTAGTAAGAACTAAGATATGCAGTTTTATTCAGAAATCAGCTGTACATATTGATTTTATTAATGTTTGCTACTAACCTCTACATTGGCATAGATATTCAACTATTAATATAATAATTATTACTACTATCACATTCACCTTACCCATACGTATATACTATACCTGAATTAAGAACATACACCATAAACCACACAGACCATGGAAATTTGAGAAGTACCAACAGATCACCAGAAACATGTTGGGAAGCCCTTAATATACCTCCTATGATTGAGATTGCTGAAGGTGAGAGTTGAATACGGATTTATATATACGTTAAAGCACCTTGGTTATCTACACAAGGAATTGGTGAGCTCTCTCCCCTACCCCTTTTCTTTTCATTGTTCAATACAGACACATTCATGAACTGTGTTCTCCATGACAGAAGTCACATTCCTAGAGCAAAGTCCTATGAATATGCATAGGGTCACTTAAAAATATAACAAGGTATGATAGGAATGCTAAGTTCCCTAGGTATTTGCTACCCATTGATTAACAATCTGTATACAAATGTGGGAAAAATTAAAACTAAAGTCTTTATTAGTAAAGGGTAACAACGGCGATATCTATTAAAAACAATATAATGTAAAAAATCCTGGATTGGAGAAATGGGTGTATAAAATAGGCTAATTTGTATGTGAAAATATACCCACTTGATATTATTTTAAACTCTTAATAGAGGGGTATATAGGTTCACAACTAACAGTGTTTCCAGAGAGAAAGATGAAATAGCTTATCCAATTGAAATAAACCTGTCCTTATGATTGTAAAGGATCTATAATATCACTTGATAGATGTGGTGTTACTAAATGTGTTATATAAAGAAGTGGCCCTTAACTTCTAGGGTTCACTATGAAGAAAACCTGGAATAATCTGGTCTTCTATGAATATATATATATCTCCTAGATGGATAATTATTTTCCAAAATCTCTTTGTTAATATGATTAATAATTAGGGTATAGATTTTAGTAAGGGCACAATCAATAATATGAGTACTTCCGTATGCTGTCTCAATAGGACTGTAATATGCAGGTGATAGCCACTCAAGGCTGTTCACCCTCTGTTTTGCCCATACCCTAGTACAATCATAAATTGGGAGAAAAAGGATTGTAGGAGAGTAATAAGAAGCCAGCAAGTTAACTTTTGCTCTGTAGCTCTTATGCGCTGTCTATTACGTGCTAAATCTAACACCACAACATTCACTCATATGGAAACGGACAGGGAGGGTAAGCATTCAAACTCTAGATATTTAAAGTACAATACTGTTAGTTTAGGAGACGCCGGCGTGCCCTTAGCTGTAAGGCATGCCACGTCATCAGGAGCCGACGCGTTTCGACGTCATCAGACGTCTTTGTCAAGGAGAAGTATGCTGGGCCGTCTAGCCCTCTATTTAAACGTTGCCGTAACCACGGCAACCAATTGACACTAACCGGACATGCGCAGTGAGTCTAGAAGGCGCTCATTGCGCTTTTGCTGCGATATGGTAAAGGTTTAAAGACAAAAAACGGAGTGGGAGATAAATAAAAGGACATGTAGGAATATGACAAAAGTAGCCATTATGCAGCCCATATAGTACATGGGGTTGGTGCCTCCAAGCTGAAATGGGAAGGCTATAGGAAAAGTGAAGAAACAGAAAGGGATAAATAATACCATAAAATAGGATGATAAGAAGGGGTGAATCTGGAAAAGGTCACTAGGGAATGTGTATATGTATATATATATATATATATATATATATATATATATGTATCAAAAGTACAATGTGACAGTAGTAACTAGTGAGAAATATATAAGTGCTCCTACAAGTATAATATGAAATAAATATGGTGCATAAAAACAGATCAATAATAATCTGTTATAATAAAGTGGATGTAAACCGAAAGGAGATCTCTCAGTTTATGATAGGGAAAGCCCTATATGATATAAAGTGATATATGGGGAGAGAGTGACAATGTGTGCTGGAAGTGTAGCAGTCATAATAAAATAGTAGCAATAAATGATGTAAATCATCAAGCTAGATAGTATAAATTATTATTGTGCCAAATAAGGAAAAATAGTGAATGGTCGTGTAGTATAATAGCATGTCAATTATGCTGTAAGGGTGGTCATTCTAAAAAGATATGACATCTAAACCTTATAAAAAGACAATTTAAATGAAGGGTGAAAATGTGAAACCTTCATTTAATCCCTCTGGTGATAAAGCTTTTAACTTGTGAATCCATTTTGCTTCATGTTGGAGGAGTTTTTTTTCCAGATCCCCCTGTCTGGGGCCTTGATATACTTTCTCAAGTGCTGTGAATGTAAGAACTTCACTGTTGCCACCATGAAAGATTTTAACATGGCGTGCTATCGGGGTATCGAGGTCATTCTTAATTGAGTAGACATGTTCGCCAATACGTCTTCGTAGTTGGCGTCGTGTTTTCCCTACGTAGATTTTTTTACATAAACATGTAGCCACATAGACTACACTTGTAGTGCAACAATTTGAGAAGTCCTTTAGAACATATCTTGCCCCATTAGATGGATGCTCGTAGATTTTTGTGGGTTTGATATATCTGCAGAATTTACAATTCCCACATTTAAAACATCCTAGTGGGGGATTAAGCCATGTCTTATTGTATTTTGTCTCTTTGAAGAAGCTATGCACTAAGGAATCTTTCAGATTTTTTCCCCTTCGATAAACAATTGGTATCTTATGTGGAAGGATATCTATCAAGTCTTCGTCACTTCTCAATAGATGCCAATGTTTAGATATAATATCTTTTATTGAGGCAGACTCATAACCGAAAGTTAAAATACATCTTGGATATGTATTATCTGATGTTTGGGTATTTATCTTAGGTGGTTTATTCAATAATTCCGTTCTGTTGCAACCCAATGCATATTGATTTGCTTTCTTTAAACATTTGTTTGAGTATCCTCTTTCTCGAAATCTTTGTTTTAATTTATCTGCCTCAATTTTAAACTTAGTTTCTGAGCTGCAGTTCCTCCTAATTCTTAGATATTGCCCCTTAGGGATGCCCTTTTCAGGGGTTCGAAGTGTTGGCTGTCCCATGATAATAGCGTATTTGCAGCTGTCTTTTTCCTGAACGTAGTGGTTGAGATGTTTCCTTCATTATCTTTTTGAATAAGAAGATCCAAAAAAGGGATCTCTGTTCTATGGATTTCATGCGTAAACCTCAAACCCATCTCATTTTTATTCAAGGAATCCATGAGGGTTTCAAATTCTAATTTTGTTCCATCCCATATCACAAGTATATCGTCTATATAGCGACGCCAAATCATTGCATGTACAGTAAGATATTCAAGCCCTGGTTCTGAGAAGATCTTCTTCTCCCAGCTGCCTAGAAAGAGGTTTGCGTAGCTAGGGGCACATGGGGTGCCCATTGCAGTTCCCTTTATCTGGTGGAACCATTTATCATTGAACAGGAAGAAATTGTATTTTAAGACATACTCTAAGATTTGAATAATAAAATTATTGAACTTCTCAAAGTTAGTGCTTTTTGTGCTCAGAAATTGTTTGGCTGCCTCAATACCAAGATTATGAGGTATACTACTGTAAAGTGCTTCAACATCAATGGTTGCTAACCAGGTATCCTTTGGCACTATTAAATGTTCAAGCTGTTTTAGTATATCATTAGTATCTTGTACATATGAGGGCAAGTTTTGTACTAACTCACGTAAATGATGATCCACAAAAATACTGGCATTGGATGAGAGGTTTCCTGTCCCTGATACTATAGGCCTCCCAGGGATAGGTATTGTTTGTTTGTGCACTTTTGGTAATGCATAAAAAGTAGAGATGCAAGGGAATTTTGGTAAGAGAAACATGAATGTATGTTCATCGATAATTTTCTCCATTTTAGCTTTTTCTAATATAGACTTTAAAACTAGTCTATACTCAAGATTTGGATTCTTAGTTAGTACTTCATAGGTGGATCTATCATCCAAAATCCTATTGCACATCTCTTTGTACTTATCATTACTCAATATCACTAGGTTGCCTCCTTTATCCGCTTGTTTAATTTGAATATCTTTACAGGATTTGAGCTCATTTAGGGCCTGATATTCTTTTTTTGTCAGGTTGTAAGTTTTTCTTAATTTAGAAAAATCTAAACTTTCTATGTCAATTGTTACCTGTTGAAGGAATACCCATATATTGGAGTAATCTTTTAGAAAGGGAGTGAAATTGCTTTTATTTTTCCATCTTTTTGTATCATATGTATTTTCTGCCTCAGTAATGGTATTCTCTTCTAATAGAGACAGTAGAAGTTTAAAGGTGTCAATGTCCTCTTTGTTTAGGCCTAACTTTATATGTTCTTTATCTTGTTTATTTTTAAAGAATTTCTGTAAGGCCAGTTTTCGAGCAAAAAGATTGATATCCTTAATATGGGTAAATTTGTCATACCTTGATGTTGGAACAAAACTCAGGCCTTTTCTCAATACTGATTCATGATCATTATTTATGATAAACTTTGATAAGTTGATGATTTTCATATTCTGATCTTTTATCGGACTTATTGCATTGGGCTTTTTCTCAATGTTTAATTCTTTTTCCTTTGGTCTCTCCTCTCGGGACCTTTCGCAGGAAATTGGCCTACCTCTAAAAAACCTTCATTATTATAGGGGTTTGGCATTCTAGTTTGTGCAAAATTCCTTGTATTGTATGCCTCCCTTCTATAGTGCATAACAGGTCGTCTACCTCTTGAACTATGGGAATGTTCATCTATGTCTGAATTATCATAATCTGATGAACTTATGTCAGAATTTCTTTGTGATGGTATTGAGGTAGGGAATTTTTTAAAAATTCTATTTGTTTGGAAATCAGTTTTGTCTCTTAGAAATTTTTTCTGTTTCCGGTCTTTGATATCTCTCTTGAATCTATCAATGTTATCATTTAGTTTTCTACATAGTGATTCATACTCTGTAGAGTCACTTTGTTTGTTGAATTCTTGTTGACATAATACAATCTTAGGTTTTAATAGTTCCAGATTATGTTTTTCTGTCTCAATAATCAGACTGATTCATTCAGATGAACATTTAAGAAGAATATCTTTCCATTTGTTTACAAAGGTTTCATCACTCAAATTAATTGCAGGGTTAAGGTGCAATCTTAGGCCTCTGGGAATATACTTATTTTTAAGATAGTTTTGTAGGCTACTTATTCCCCATACCGAGCGTACCTGTTTTCTCATTATTTTCAAAAGGTCTCCATATATATGTCTTATATCTTTATTACCTTCAACTGTTGGCTGAGGGTTACCACTGAAGCTTTCTTCAGCTTCTTTTAGGAGGGATTCAATATCTAAATTATGGATAGCAAAATTCGTCATAGTGAATAAGATAATCACTCTGGAAAATAAATCCTTAAAGGTACAGTGCAAATCCTGAGTGTCAATATATGGAAGTATTATATAAAGATACTAATAAATATTAAATGCTTCCTTTTGTGGATTGAACCACATTTTTGATTTTGGAAAATAATTATCCATCTAGGAGATATATATATATTCATAGAAGACCAGATTATTCCAGGTTTTCTTCATAGTGAACCCTAGAAGTTAAGGGCCACTTCTTTATATAACACATTTAGTAACACCACATCTATCAAGTGATATTATAGACTAGAATATTGCCCGTCAAAAAATGACGGCAATGAAATTGTAAGGTAGCTAATGCTGTTTAGTGTGTAATAATGAAATATATAATACATTAATAAATGAATATACTTTACCTATTTTAAAGAATTGTGTGGAAGAGCTGTGAATGTGTTTTGATGTTGCTGCAGCATTAGTGGTGTGGATCTGCTGTGTAAGCGTGCTGAATGTGTGCAGTGTAACACTGTGCGTGCGCGAGCCCAAACCGTTGTCGTGTACTTCCGCATTGGCGTGAAATGGCGAGTAATGTGTGTTATACGTTTGTATCGGAATATCCGTAGGTGTTTTGTGGTGTTTTGCGAGTTTCTTGTGGTGTTTTGCGAGTTTAGAGTGCTGTAGCCTCGTTTTCGTTTTGTTCGGCGGCCATTTTTTCTCTCGCTTCGTTTTTTTTTTAGTCTCTAAACTGTTTTATTTGAAGTAAAATCGAGATGTAAGTTGTATTTTTGAGGTGCTGGGTGCTCCCTCTTGGTGTAGGTAAGTTTTTTATGTATGTGGTGTGTGTATGTATTGTGTTTTACATTTTGTAATGTTCGCGAGTTGCGTCCGAGTGTTGCGAGTCCGTAATCTTCTCTATGGAAGAGAGATGACTTTGATGTTTTACCCTCAAGCTCTTTTCAGTCTGAATGTAAGTTAGAGTAATCTCTAAAAGTGCCCCTTTAAAAACTTGCCCAGCCTATATATATATATATATATATATATATATATATATATATATATATATATATATATAAATAAATAAAATGTGAAACAAGGAACATCTTTATTACTTGTGTTTTATGTTTGGTGTCTGTCATAATAGGGAGGAATTGTATGAAGCATCACTAAACCCTGCACGTTTGATAGGATATAAACTTTCAAAGAGACATAAGTAACAATCATCACAAAAGCCGTACCTGATTTTGATGGACCCACCAGGCACTAGTGATGACGCGAGCATCCCAGGCAGCACTGTAACAGACAGCCATAGTTCCAGCCTCTGTCAGGGTCCGAGGGGGTATTGGTTCCCCTGTGGATTTCAATGAAATAAGCAAAATGTGTTAAAATCAGTTATTATAAAATTATCCTAACTAGTTATAACCAAAAATGTATATATTTTTTCATATATTACATCAATTAAATTACTTGGTTTAGCATCACTGGATATCTATATTTAAAATACATTTTTTAAAAACTACAGATAAGAATAGGCACCATGATTTTAAAATATAAAAGTATTATATACAATTCTGCTGCAGTGTAATGCACTATTTTGGTTTCTGCTGATCTACTTCATAAGATAAGAAGATTGTTACAATGCAGAGGAAGCTTCTATCAATAAAAAGAGAATATGGCAGATAAAGAGGTCAGTGGTTTCAACATGATTTCTAGAAAGGCGGGTTTATTTCTCAGTTTAGTTGATAAGGAGACCATCTTCTGAGAAAACAGAATCAGTTCAGAAAAGAAAATAGAGCCTAGCAGTAAGGAATAATTGCATAAGAAGATACATGTGTACATTTTGTGTTTATTTTTTGGTTAAATCTAGTTCCTTCACTGGTGGCTTTTAGAGGCGTAATAGAGTCTTCCCTGCTCTAGAGCTTTGGGCCAAAGAAGCAGGAAGCTCACTCTCTTTAAGGAAACTAATTTACACGAATATTAAGGTCTGCTGTCTAATAACACAATTCAGTTTCACTTTATCAATCAAACAGATATCAATACACTTTGTAAATAAACAGGTAAAATTGTTGAACAATACAATCACTAACTAAATCTTGCCTTCTCCAACTAAAAAACATCTCTAGAATTCGCCACTATCTTACGCAAGACAACTAAAATCGAATACACTTTCTCATGATCTCTCGACTGGACTACTGCAAATCACTTCTTGTTGGCCTTCCCACCACCCGACTGTCTCCACTTCAATCCATAATGAACGCCTCTGCTAGACTCATCTTCCATACACAACGTTCAGTGTCGGCAGCTCCTCTCTACAAATCACTCCACTGGCTTCCCTTAGCCTCAAGAATAAAATTTACAACCATGACCCTAACTTACAAAGCCCTCAACAATAGCGCACTGCCATACATTTCTGGTCTCATCTCCAAATACTCCCCCACCCGCCCTCTTCGGTCTAAATTACCTTCTTCTTTCCACAACTCGTCACCTCCTCTCACTCTCGCCTTTAGGACTTTTCTTGTGCTGCCCATATTCTCTGGAACTCATTGCCTCGCTCCACCAGATTATCCTCCTTCCTCAGAACATTCAAAATCTCTTTAAAAACACATCTCTTTAAAGCAGCGTATCACCTTCCATCCTAACACACTCTCACCTCTCCCTCCTTTTCCTCACACAATACCTTTAGGTTGTAAGTCTACGAATTTCAATCCCACAAGGTGCTTTGGGGAAAGCACCATGGACACTACGGATTTGAGGCTCAAAGACAGGGCCCTCCTTGCTTTGCTATGTTTAATTTGTATGTATCTTTGTCTTATCTTATGTACAGCGCTATGGAATGTGTCAGCGCGTTATAAATAAACAATAATAATAATAATGATGTAGAGCAGTTTTGATCAACTCCATATGCCTCTGATCATAAAATAGAATAGTAGATCAAACAACTTAATATCTTTATTTTTTTCCCTAAACCATTATCTCAAATTCACCATCCTGTGTATATTACCTGTGGGGTTTTTGATGACACAGCTTGTGGCTCCATGAAGATCTGCATGAACATAGATGTCACCTGCAACACAACATGCCATGAAATCAGCAATGTGCGATATACCTTCCTAACTTGCATAGTTGCTGTTTAGCGATTGCTAGTTCACACATTTTCTATTATGCATTTTAAATAGCATGTTCAACACACTTTCCTATTCAAGAGCATTACAAACTATCTAGACATTGGTATGCCCTCACATATTAAAAGACACAAAGTAAAAACACAATGGTCCATTAAGATATTATTTTTATATATTATATGTACACAAAATATGACAATATTGTAGCTTGCAAATAGAGTAGAGGTTCTCATCTGAGAACGAAAAAAACAGACCTATAGAAAAAACCCACTGAGGTTTATCTACTCAGATAGCAGCCTCTTTTAGCTCACTTGTGCCCTTCACAGGGAGAAATATCCTGCTGCATATGAGTCTGGTTGCACTCAAATAGTGACCCAGCCCTGAAATACCAGGCAATTTAAATACCCTGAACAGGAGAAGCAGCAAACCTCAGACGCGTTTCAGCCTCTGTGGGCCTCGTCAGTGAGGTGCAGCTGTACTCCTTAAGGCACAGTGAGCAAGGAATCCATGTCTGGTTCCCCCTATCATCCATAAGGTGAAAACAATTATGCAAATAGGGGGACAGACATGGACTCCTTGCTCACTGTGCCTTAGGGACTACAGCTGCTCCTCACTGACGAGGCCCACAGAGGCCAAAACGCGTCTGGGGTTTGCTGTTTCTCCTGTTCAGGGTAGGATTACCTGGTATTTCGGGGCTGGGTCACTCTTCTGAGTGGGACCAGACTGATATACTACATAAGATTTCTCTCTGTGAAGGGCACAAGTGAGCTAAAAGAGGTTGCTCTCTGAGTACGTAACCAGACCTGTAGAAAAAAAACACTGAGGTATTTTTCGTTTGTGCATAAATATTGTAGCTTGCCCTTTTGGGGATTGGCCCACTCACAGTGGGAAGAGAAGCATCTTGATTATATGTCTGAACAAAACAAAAAGTTTAGTGCCAAAATACTGGACACTTCTTGATTGAATGGAAGACAGTAATGTTCTGTTTATCTCCATAAACGCACAAGCACACACACAGTATATACACACATACAGAGTATAAACAAGGAATACACCATTATATGAAAACCATATACAGTATATAGCAGAAAAAAGGAAACCCATTTCATGCAACATTAATAAACAATATTCCCATTGACATTTACACTGTAGAAGATACATTTCCTTCTCATTTGGGGGATACGTACCTGACCTCAGATACCGCTTGACGATCATCTCATTCTGTTGCTGGTCTCTTCCGGCAATGATCAGATAGTTCTCTGAGCTAATAAACCACAGGAACTTCTCAAACCTAGACAACAACAAAAATCAGAAAAAAATAGTAAATTAAATGTAGGCAGTTGTTTGTTTCTGGAGTTAAATAATGTCACATCAATAGATATATAATGGGAGGCCCAGTTGTTATATCACCGTATTGTGGGGGTAATTCCCTATTTTTGCCAACCTGTGTTCAATACATTTTTAATCATCATAAAAAGTTAAGTTTTAAAGCATTTATTGTCTTTCAGAGATTGGTATGTAAGGTGTGCCCTATAAGAGGATCTAGTTCTCTCCTTCAAAAAATAATAAACGTAACATAATAAATAAATAATGTAATAAATATTATAAGGTCTGTGAAAATAATACACAATATTGACAACTTACTTAAAAAGACATTAATCCACCACAAGATAAGAGTCTTGAAAATCATGTGGAGAAGCCATTTTGATTGAGAATTGTCTTAGATACCGCTATTTTTAGTTATTGCTTGTAAAGCTCTCCCACAAGAAACTGTATATATATATATAGCATCGAGGCTGTTACTGGTTATTTTTTCATTTCCTATCCTCATTATCAATTAATCATGTAAAGAAATATCTCTGTGGTAAGAGTAATTATTTAAAATATAGGAGCTTATGCATTCAATTCCCAGTTTCTTCTTTTTATCAATTAATGTGCTTTATATAATTCATAGAATGAAACATATAGGGAATAGAAGTAAACTGTAGGCTCTTTATTCCATTGGCACCAGTTGTCTTACAATCACCATTTTATTGTTTATACCCGTTACATCCTGTGACGAGAATAAAAGGCATTATCAAAATAAAATACTGTTAGGATTTGAACGCACTACTTTCCATATCTATTTAAATGCTTTACCAGTGAGCCATTTCTCTACATGACTAAAAAGGAGTAAAAAAAATCCTCAATAGCCAATATAAGAAATACTAGCGACTTGCCCATCAGAAATGAGGGGGCAATAACATTTTAAGCCATGGCAATGCTGTTTGACACACAATGTAGAGCTTTTTTGTACTCTGAGGACCTTCGGCGCTCATTTCGAGCCTTGCGCACATTTTGAGCCTCTCCTCGTGTACTTTTGCTCCTCTGAGCACGTTCGTCACTCATCAGAAAGAAAGATAAATATTTATCTATATTTAGTTAACTAATAATGAATGATTTACTGAATACATTAATATACTTTACCTATTTGTAATTAATATATCCAGCAATCTATAGCCTGAAGAGCTAACAATCTGTTTGTATTTTCCAGCACCACACAATGTACAGTTTGAGTGTTGGTGCTCTGATGATCCTGTGTAATGAATGTCCCAACTGTGCATTAGAAATAGGCTGCGTGCGCGAGGGCAAACCGCTGGTTTAGTTGTGTAAAGCGCCATTGTAGATTTGTAATGTTATTAATGCGTTACGCGGTTCGCGAGCATTTGTAATAGTGTATTTTGTTCGTTCCTGTGTGAAAGTGCTACGCGGTTGGCAGTGTTTTGTGCGGTCCGAGGTCATGTAGCCTTGTTTTCATTTTTGGGGGGCGGCCATGTTTTAGGTGATTTTCGGGGGCCTAAACTTGTCAAAATTGACTTGAATTTGTGTTCCACCTCACTCCTGGACGTCCTGGCTGTTCCCCCATGCTGTGTATGATGTTTTTGTTGTATTTTTTTTGTTTATTTAGTGTGTTTTTATTGTTTTTTGGTTTGCGAGGTTCGGCCGTTAACCTCATATTTTCCCTATCTTGTATTTTTTTTGAAGTCCCGCATCTCGTAACTGTTTTTTTTGTAAGTCCCGCGTTTGCCAACTGCTTGCAGGCTGGCGATCCCGTTTTCACTAAGTGTTTTTGGGCCAAGTCCCGCGTGTTTCATTGCCTTCACTGCTCATTGCCTTTGTGCTGCGAGTTTGCCTGAGTCCTCCGCATTAACTGCTCGCCTCGCTTCGCAAGGCTTGCAGTGATGAGCGAACTCGTACGCACCACGCATAACGTGACGACGACTCGTAGTTTGACAAGTATTATATGTAATACCACTACCGCACTCAGTCTGCACAGCAAGTTCTTATTAGAGCATCGTCCAGTGAAGCCTCATCATGTATATAGCAGATTCAGAGGTAAATACACTTATGTATTAGCTTGCTGTGATTAAAAGGGTGTAGAAAGCTTGCAATCTAATCATACTCGACCATTCAAATGTTTAATCTCCTTAAAAAAAAAAAAAATCTATGGTTAACACAATACTACACCTTAACAATTATTAAAACCAATATCCTTAAAATCAGTATTATTTTAGTTGTTACATCAGGCTACAACTGAAAACTCCTTTTTAAAACTTGACATTTTATACAGAATGTAATCCAGACTCACCAATACACTTTTCTTGCTTTCTGGATGGTGCTGACAGTCTGAACTTCCTTCAGAGTTTGTTTGGTTTTCTTTTCCGCTGATTTAAATGCCTAGTACACATACATATAAAAGAAGCAAGTTGAATTTGTTCAATAAAAGGCGAACAAAAAAGGTAACTTTATTAATATTTGAATCTGGTCCAAACACTTTACAGATTAAAATAGCTTTAAAAACATCTGAATATAAAACACAACTCCGTAAATTGGGAAAGCATATTAACTACCTTCCCCTTGAAAACACATGGAAGTCATATTTTATTTTTAAAATGTACTACTTTGAAGAACTACACTTAAAAAAATAAGCAAAATGTTTTTAAAATGGTGAAAATAATACAGTCTCAAATGTATTATCTTTTATATGCAATTATGCTGCCGTGGAATCTGCAATTTTGGCTTCAGCAGATAACTTCCTGAGATGGGAGGATACTTTGAATAAAAAAAGCAGTGTCTTCCTGCACAATGGGAAGATGGGAGTTACATCTACCAGAGATCTTTGCAGGTCTAAACAGATTAGAACATTATTACACACCCATCTGAGAAAGTAACCAACATCAGCAGGCAAAATGGAGTCACATAGTAAAGAATAATTGCATGGATAAAATTCAAAAATATAAAAGATTGTTCTCATTTTTTATTTTTTTTGCTTTCTAAAATACTTTTGTCCATTATCATGTTTAGTTATTTAAAAGCAATATATAATACATTTGATCACAAGGCTTGTACTTATGCAGAAATTCATAAAGCAAAATCTCAGTTGTTATAGAAACTAAAATACTTATAAATAAATATAAAAAAATATAATTTCAATGGGCTGTTATTCAAATGTTTGATTTTTATGATTGAATGCTATTTTAGGCAAAAAGCATGTGAATTCGGTATAAAGAACAACAGAAATGTTAACACCTATAAAACTCTGCGACTATGCCAATTTAAGCGCGCTCTTGCTGTTAATTAATCAATTACATTAGATGAAGTTACTAGCAGAAAGGGACGACTTTTTCAGGAAATTAAGTTAAAAATATCTAACATTGAAGCTCAGTTGCGCGACACTCAAGGTTTTATATGCGTCAGTAATAGCGGACAGTCTGTCAAACTGGTGACTTCCAGCTCCAGCCAGCGTCTTCTTGTGACATCCAATTAATTTATTTCACATGTGCGGCCTTGGACAACTCCACTAAGGGCCATATTCAATTCCAAGCCCGTAGCAGCACCAGTACACTTGCAAAGCCTGCAGGCTTGAAATTCGGCGGATTTACAAAGATATTAAATTAGCCAAGCCTGCAACAGACGTGGCCGACATCCAAACCCGTAAACCATTCTTGTGCACATTGCATACGCGGCCATGAACAAGATCAATTAGTCAAACCCGTAGTTGCCATTTGAGACGGGGGACAATGGTAAAAGAGATCATCATCATTACGTTACTGAAAAATGGAGGTTAGATTTCAATCCCCTACGTGTTTGAATTACGATCGGATCCGCATTCCAGAAGTAATGCAATATTAATAAATCAGTAAATATGATATTCTAGTCCGTGTGAGTTCCATTATATGTATTAACACATTGATTGCCGGGATCGATATAACACGGAAATTACACATAAAAAAAAGTATTTTATATTGCAGATTTCCGAGCTTGAGAATGTTGTGCTATTAAAATTAATACCTAACATCACTTTCCCTTTAATTTAAAATGCAGTAGTGTGTTGATATTTGCATTTACAGTGCTATGGATAGGACTTTAACCCCATTGTGGTTCCTCTCTAATACCCGTAGGCTTTTTGGCTCCATTTGCGGGTTACGAGTTTGAATGCCAATGGATTCGTAGCAATTTAATAGCGATTTGCAAACTTAACTTTAACAGGCTTGACAGATCGAAAACTTTGTGGCAACGGAGTTCTGATTTCGACAGCCCGTAGGGTTTTTCCGGCCTGTAACCCGAAGATCGTTTGCAGGGAGCTGCAAGAGGCCAATTTAATAGCCGTAAGTCTAGCGCTCTCCATTACGGGCTACAGGTTTTCACGTTAGGGGAATTTAATAGGGCTGCATGTCTTCCAGTTTCACAAGCTAATTTACTGGACTCACTGGGCTGAGGTTGAAGCTAAAGGACTATAGTAATGCTCATAAAATACAGTTTCATTTACCTATTTACTAAATAATTGGCAATAAAATTAACACTAAATAAAAAAGTGTAGCTTTAAAATTGTGTATTTATACTTTAGTGTTTTAGATTTAGGTGTCGGGGGTGGTTGCCCAGGAGTCTGTCTTGATCAGAGTCTTTATCTATCCCCTTCCCTCCTGGACATATAAAGTGATTACTGCAGGAACACCTAGACTGGTCAACAAAAATGGGCAGATCTTATCCCACCCCTCTGGGCACCTAATACAGGTGGAGAGTCGCAGCGCCATTTTTTTGTGGTTGTTATTACTAATTAGTTACCAAATAAACAAATGAAACCCAACTAAAAATAAACATTATGAACGTGAAATGGATTTGAGGTGATCGGCAGCTTCACGATACTTTACCTTCTCTGCAGCTTCCACGGTCTTCTGTGTCTTCTTGGCTGCGTGTCTCTTGTGGTCATAATATCTGAAAAATATTGCAATGTATTATATAAACATCTGTGATGAGCACATACACATACTAAGGGATATACCAGCACTCTATTAAATGACCAAAACAGTCATATTCAAAATAAACTCTTGAAAAACTAAACTTGAAGAGAGGATACAATTTTTTTGAAAAATACAGTCTCCAATTTTTCCCCTTTTATGGCAATTATTTTGCAGTGGAAGCTGAGATTGTAGTTTCCACTGATGTATTTTCTGAGGTGAGAGAAGATTTTGATGCAGTGGAAACTTCCAACTGTACAATAGGTGTATGGCAGCTTAAAATGTCAGAGCTTTCATTATGTCTAATGGAAAGCCCAACAGCTCTATATAAGCACAGAGCATATTTTTTTTACGGAAGTTTTTAGTTAGTGAAAACCTTGCTTTTGGATAGAAGTTCACTAACTAAAAACTTCTGTAAAAAAAAATATATGCTCTGTGCTTATATAGAGCCCTTTTCAATTGGCCAAATCGCAATTTAATAAGGCTGATAATGTGGAAAGCCAATACCAGTCAATTCTAGAAACTTCAGGCACACAGGATTAAAATAATAGGGGGATGTATTCATTCACTGTACCAATGTGGCACCTGTCATTCACTTCCTGATGTTTTACAGACACATTAATAACTACTAAAATATTAATAAATAATGAAGCACATCAATTAATTCACCAGCTTTAAGGAAGAAGAATTTAGATTTAACATGAACTACATATAAATAGCCCATGAAAGTTCTCACTTTTTCGCATTGGCATAAGCCGACAAGTTCAGATCCACGTCCACAAGCACCGGCTTGTTCTTCTGTGCTTTCTTTGGCAGCTGCTTATTTTTAGCTTTCTTCTTCTTTCCCTTTGGCTCCTCTGTTTCTTCTTTATCCTCCTCCTCTCCATCCCCCTCCCCTTCATCTGACAATACATATGGGTTTCTAGAGAAGAGGAGAAGCAAAAGCGAGTCATGTACCTAAATCAATAGCTTAGGCAACAAGAACAAGAAAGGAAAAAGGGAGAAAGATAGGAGAGCCAGTAATGGGCAAGGAGGAGAGGAGTCTAATAGTACTAGGGAACTAGAGACAGGCAGGGAGAAAGAGAGGAGACACCTAGTACTCAGAGCTAGAGACTGTCAGGGAGAAAGAGAGGAGACACCTAGTACTCAGAGCTAGAGACAGGCAGGGAGAAAGAGAGGAGACACCTAGTACTCGGAGCTAGCAAAGGAAGGGAGAAGGAGAGGAGACACCAAGTACTAGGGAGTTAGAGAGGAGACACAGTATTAGTGAGCTACAGATAGGCCTGGAAAAGGAAATGAGATACAGTACTAAAGAGCTAGAGAAAGGCGGGGAGAAAGTATAGACACACATAGTACTAGGGAGGTAGAGACAGGCCAGGAGAAAGACAGCAGACTCATAGTACTAGGGAGCTAGAGACAGGCAAGGAGAGAGGAGAAATATAGTACAAGTGGGGGAGAGACAGACACATAGGGCATATAAGCAAGACAGGCAGGGGGGGGAGAGGAAGAAGCACAGGGCAAGTGATCAAGAGACAGGCAGAGTGAGAGAAAGTAAAAATGAAAGCAAGGGAGAGAGGTAGAGAGAGACAGACAGGGAAAAGAGAGACTACACAGGACAAGAAATAAGACATGCACAGAAAGATAGTGAGAGAAAGGCAACGGGAATTAGAGGAGACAAAGGAGTGAGGCACGGGCAGCGGAAGAGGAGCAAGAGACAGACAAGGGAAAGCAGACACACAGGGATGGGGAAACAGAGTATACAAGCAAGGCAATGTAAGAGAATGGAAGGATACAGAAGTATGAGAAACATCAGAGATCCAGAGAAAAAAAAAAAGATAATATACACATACATCTGTACATGCACGGACATAACATTGTTACATTATGTATTAACAGTTGTCTTATACACACTTGAGCAGCATGGTGACATGGTTTGTTTGCAGTTTCAGCTCCTTGATTGCCAGAGCGACGGGGTCTCCCTGAACCTGGGCTTCCTTGACAATGATCCCAATCTCTGTCCAGTCAATCTGATTGGCAAGAGCACTGCGCACCACCTGGATAGCTCTGTCTACCATATCCAGGTTCATCTCTATCAGCTCTCCTTTGGCTTTGTCAATTTCCTAAAAAAAATACTGTGTTAATAGATGACTAAATAACATTATATATATATATATATATATATATATATATATATATATATATATGTGTGTGTGTGTGTGTGTGTGTAACTTATGATTGGTGATGGGCATTATAGAGGTGCAAGATTTAATACAGCTAGGAAAATGTAAAACCTTTCAGGGTCTGATGGAACAGTATTCCAACTCCACAATATAATATTACAGTCAGTATAATTTAATTGTTGTAATTGGCAATACTGCTTACTTCTACCTGACAGAAAACACATCACTTATCACTTTTGTTGCTTGTACTGCTGTGGAGATGTGTGCCGTTAGTTTCACAGTGAGCTTCAGTGCTAAAATGGAAAATGGACAGTGCCGCACATGTATTGACCCCTTGCTCACTGTACCTTAGGGAGTTCAGCTGCACCTCACTGATGAGGCCCATAAAGGCCGAAACGCGTCTGAGGGTTTGCTGTTTCTCCTATTCAGGGCAGAATTGCCTGGTATTTCGGGGCTGGGTCACTCTTTTGAGTGGGACCAGACTGATATACTACAGGATATTTCTCCCTGTGAAGGGCACAAGTGAGCTAAAAGAGGCTGCTCTCAGAGTGGCGTATCATGGCCATAGAACTCACCTATTAAGGTTGGTTCGTTCTCTGATGAGCGCCTCTGACTTAATTTTTCCATGTATTGATTTACCAGATTTTTGCTGTTTGTGGACAGTATGTTATAAAATCTCAGAGTTGCTCTTTAACATAGTCTATAAAAAAAGCCTACTACTTGTACGTGTTGGTGATCAAAAAAGTGGTCTGCTACTGTGTGCTGCATTACATGCTGTGTTAGTCTGACAACGCATGAGCCAACCAGTCACTTAGATGATTGTTATTTTTGTATGACTGTTACAGAAGACTTTTCATAAAAAGGAAAAAAGGGCAAATGCACCTTTGGCTATAAGGTTAGTTCGTCATGAAGAAAGTCTTCCCAAACCTAAGCCTGCAGAAAACTGGCAGGGCACTAAAGTCCACTAAACAAATTCTCTTCTAAGACCTTATAAGACGCAATAAAAATCTTCCATGGATCGTGTCATCAAGCAGCGTCTCTAGCACCCTCTATACCTACTTACACAAGAAGAGCAGGGCCCTCAAGTCCTGATTACTAACGTGTTCTTTCATTGTCTAGGTCTTTAATATTTACTTAGCACTACGGAATGCATCATATTTTTATAGATTAAATTGTAATAAAAAAATGTTGATGAATTAAATATAACTTCCTGTATATTGTATTGACAGTTTCTGGAAGCTTAAAATACCACTATAATGATCTAACAACAAGAGTAAATGTTGATAGCAATACAAAGTTATAGTTAAATCAATTTAAAAAGTGATTAATATTACATGTATTTGTTGCAATGTCATTTATTGTAATAATTCGTTTTTTCTTTGTGTTTGGTTACTTTTCCAAAATGGTGCTATGATTATTCTAGCTGTTTGTTTGCCAGAGCATTACGCTTTTTTGGAAAGGCCCGTTATCTGCATGCCCAACATTGCATCACTTGGCTATAAAGGGTTGTTATGTTAAAAAAGACTAAATAATATATTTTTTTCTACACATTTTTACAAACAAGTACCTTGTGATTGACAACACCTAAAACAGTTGGGTTACAGAGAGGATTCATTTTGTGCAAACAAATCAGGGTTAAATATGCTCTATGTAATATCTTATAACTAGATTATTGGATCGCTGCACAACTACATATATGTGCAAAACCTTATAACTATTTTATTCCATTCTTCTTCATTAAATACTTGCCCGATCGGATTTCCCCATTGCTGTTGAAAGGACATTTTTTTCTGGCTGTGTTGATTATTAAGAATATTATAGATTATAGATATGGTTACTGGGCTCATCATATTAAATAAACACAGTTTTTCAATTTCTGTAAGTCTATAATCTTCATTTTTCTCTAGGACAGACCAAGGTGTTGTATCTCACTCCATCTCAACCACTCTGAGTCTGGAATATCAAATAGGTGTTTTAATTGTTCCCATGGATATATAGCATCCAAGTGGGTCAAATGATACATTCACAGAAGTTTATTACAATGCATCACTTATAAGCAACAGTATTCATGCCAGGTGGGAACGCCAGATTGTCCAGGATTGGTGTCAAGAGTATAGTATTTTTTATTAAATTAGAAATAAACCTGGTTTGATTACAAATGGTGTAGCTAGGTTTAGTGAACAGGTTATAGATAGTAACCACTTTAATATATTTAGACAAGATAAACAACAACAGATTCTGAATACTGCATGTTTTGTATTATTGCCGATAGTGGCGCTGGTGAGCCCAAGTGAAATAAAATGGATTGAGCTTATGTGGCTGCTCAATAGTAAAGCACTCAATTTGGTAATGCTAGCCCTCCCTGATATTTATGTGAGATGATCTTTTGTAAGTGTCTATGAGATGAACATTAATAGTTAGAAATAATAAAGTATTTTAAGTAAGATTGTCATTTTAACTGCCGTGATGTGGCCTAACCATGAAATTTGATATCTAGATCATTCTTCCATTAAAATTTTCAGATTTCTATACACAGATGGGAAATTTGCTGCATAAAGAAACATTACAGGTGAGATATATCCCTAAATAGGTTAACTTATCTTTTTGCCAATTAAAATTAGAAATCAGTAATTTTAGAGTTTTAAAGAAATTTGCATTGCTTCAATTTTTTCTGAATTAATAAAAGCCCTGCAAAATGGTTTGATAGAGATACCAGAGTATTTGTAAGCTACATTTCCTCTGAGGACACGCAACTTTTATACCGTTTGTCTCCTATGCACATTCCTGTAATGTAATGTTTATTTCTGATTGTCCCAGCCAATGGTTCCAACGCAAGCACCGAAAAAAGATAACTACTTCCTTATGGCTCTTACAATGCAGATGTAAACTGCTGAGGGAGAGTGATAACTGCTCTTAACATATTGCTTTAATTACCATACTATGCAACACTTCATATAAAATATAAAAACTCAGCATCAAACTCTTTCTCAATATTGTGTCAAGATTACAGAATATTGTGTGTTTTGTTATATGTACTAGCCTTTTTATAATATCTGATGTTGGGGAGTAAATCGTATTGGGCTATAAACCTATTTAACCTGGCTGCTAATATTTCAGTTAAAATCTTCAGGTCACCCTTTAGTAATGAGATAGGGCGATATTTTTTACAATTTGTATGATCTTTAGTAAGTTTATGGATGAGAGATATGTGAGCCTTTGTCATTTCTTTGTCAACTAGGTTTCCCTTTAATACAAAGTTTTAAAATGTAACAATGTGAGGAGCCAAAAGTTTTAATAATTTTATTAAAATGTAAAACCATCTGGTCCCGGAGCCATTTTTTGGATGCTACGGATTTAAGAGTTTGAATCAATTCTTTTTGTATAATAGGTTTATATATTCATTGCAAATGGATGTCTGCCATTGTTTCATAGGATTATTATTCAAAAAATATTTTGCAGGGTTTCTTGTGAGTCAGATGTACGTTGCTGATGAAATTTAGAATAGAATACCTAAAATTCTTCATATATGACCTCAAAGTCAGAGGATACTCCCAGGGAAGCAGTTTGTAAAGGAATATGTTTGTATTGTATAGTTACATTATTCAAATTCCTGGCCAATATACAGCCTAGTTTAGGATTAGTAAATCAGGCCTGTCTAGTACTTATTTGTTTTTCAGCTTCATTCAATAATAACGCATAAGTGTTTTGTCTTTGTTTATTGAGTTTGCATCTATATTTCGTTGGTAGGACCTGCCCGTTGTTTTTCAAGCAAGATGTGAGTGTATTTAATTTGTTTTGCTTTAGCTTTTACGATTGCTTCTGTACTAATCTCCTCATATACACCTTGTGGGTCTGCCATACCCACGCAGGATTATATTAAACTGGATGATCATTCTGAAAATATGTACCCAATTCAGCCAGAAGGGGAATACCTAGATATTGTCTTCCCATTATGCAACCATTTCGAATCCAATTAACATAACCCAAATTGGGCTTTAAAGGAGCAAAAGTACAAAGAAGTAAATCATGGTCTGAGAACTTTGCCGCTTTGATGAGGAGAATAACAAGAGTACTGACTTTCACTTTGGTGTTTTGTCCACCATGTATTGTGTAAGCCAAATGCCGGGATAGTAGTAAGCAATTTATTTTTTACATATTTCCTTCAAGGGCACCTGATCTGTCTATTGTTAGATTTAATGTGACATTAAAATCCTCTCCAATTGAAATATGCCATCCTGGAAATTTTTATATTTTGCTCAAAGAGAGCAAAAGGATTTCTATGTTAGCTCTAGGGGGAACATAATAAGACATTATTAAATAGGTTTCTCCATGCATTTCACCCACCGTTGCTATAAATCTGCCCTCATGATTTTTGTGTGTATGTTGTAAATGAAATTAAATGTTCTTTTTATCCAAAATATCCATTCCCTGTTTCTTACATTTAGTTGTTGATAGAAAATCGTTTGGTATGAGGAGTCTAAATATTTAGTATAGGAGATATTGAAAAAAAATCATCTCTTGTAATATTATTAAATTAGGATTACAATTTTACGGTGAAGGAAAGGTCATATTAATTTGTCTAAAATAATGAGTAACATTATGAGATATAAATGCAATCTTCCTATATATATGCAATCATATATATATATGTATATATATATATATAGTAAATAAAAAGTACATCTGTGTTCACATTTGAATGTCTAAAGCAAGTTAAGAAACCTGCTTCCAGCTCAGAGTTCCGAGAAAAACATTTATTACACTGCATTCTGGGAAGTTGAGATGGGATACACAAATGTGCCCACAAATGCCTCGCTCTTTAT
Organism: Discoglossus pictus; assembly: GCA_027410445.1. Classification (NCBI taxonomy): domain Eukaryota; kingdom Metazoa; phylum Chordata; class Amphibia; order Anura; family Alytidae; genus Discoglossus; species Discoglossus pictus. The sequence continues at coordinate 200,706,957 of CM050168.1, read as the reverse complement.
TCTGTAAATAAAATATAAGGTAATAAGTATAAACATGGTGTTTTCTTCTTCTTCCCCTGTCAAGTTCCTCTCACTCATAAGTTGTATCAATAACATCCGGTACATAAAGGGATTTCTTAATAAATAGTGTTAATACTCTGTTAAAGGTGACATAAGTAAAGCTGTATCACTCTGAACACAATATATGGACATTTTGAAACATGCAGCATGTTGTAATTATGTCCAGTAGCAGGTTACCTGAGCATGGTTTAGGGACTCCAGTCGCTGCACATGATCTTTACGTACATTTTCCAGCTTCTTCATGGCTTGCTTTTCCTGTGTGTGAAGAAGAGAAATTATGGACTGCCAACACAAATGCACATTTTTTTTAACATATAGTAAGAGAGAAAAAAAATAGTAATATTATATAAAAAAATTAAAAAAAATAAAACATTTTAAAGGACCACTGTAGATTAGCAAAATAATCACCTTTGCAAAGCATGCAACAAACTAAAAAAATCAGCAACTATGTAAGTCATGGACATAAAAGCATTTTTCAGAGAAAATTATATTAGCAGTGCATGAAAGTTAATATTATTGTCATACTTCATTTTCAAGGCACAAAGAGGTGGTTATAGGTCATGGCAAGCAAGGTTTGTAAGTATACTTGTAAACTGCCTCTACTGCGCCTATTGGAGGAGAAGGTGTTAAATACTAAAGATTTATATGAATCAACAAATCTCCCTTCGTTCTTCCTCCACTCTTGAATAACTCTTGAATATATAATAAAAATTAGGAGAACGCCCGCACTCAGTGTACTAGAGTAACAAGTTTACCTAGAATGCTTTTAAGTCCATAGCTTACACAACAGTTAATGTTAACTTGTTACAAACTTCATAAACATATGATATCTTTCCAATCTCCAGTGGGCCCTTAAACTAATCAAAAAAAAAAAAAAATACTTTTAGTAAACAAAAAAAAAAAAAAAAAAAAACAGAACAGAATTATTATATTAGGCCCCCTCTCCCTCTCCCTCCCCTGTGTCTTAGCCCCCTCTCCCTCCCCTGTGTCTCTGTACTATTGGTTTTATTTTTTGCGCTTTTCGTTTTGCGCGGTTTGGCTGTTAACTTCGTATTTTTCCGACCTCCTATTTCTTTTTCTAAGTTCTGCGTTCCTCAACTGCTTGCAGCCTAAAGCAATCCTGCGTTACCTAACTGCTTGGAGGCTAAGTCCCGCGTTTTTCAATGCCTCAACAGCTGTGGCGCTCATTTCTGCCTAAGTCCTGCGTGTTTCAATGGCTCGCAGGCGATGAGCGCCTTTGGCACTCATCGCCTAAGTGGTTCGAGTTTGAATACCTCAAATGCTTGCCTCACCGATGAGCACCTTCAGTGCTCGGAAGACTTCTGTGCTTCAACAGCTCATCTCGCTATGTGAGGCTCGCAAGCGTGATGACGATTCACAGTTTGACCACTATTCTATATATATTGTGTGCTTCACGTTGGAGTAACTGGCTTTGAATTTAATGAGGCTGATAGTTATTACAGTTATCCCATCTTTCTATCTACCTTCCAACGTCATATATTCCCTTTAACTCTGAGATCTATTGGTACATCACAATCCACTGGGTACCATTGGAATGGGTTCAAGTTACAGATATAAAGAGGAATTATGAATACTACATTTGTAATATCCAATACATCACATATCCCTGAATTCTCCAAAGAAAAAACTGTACCATACCTGTTGCAGGGTCTTTAAATCTATCTTCTGACCTTCTAGCTTAGAATAAAACTCATCAACAGCCTAAAACAAAAAAAACAAAAATAATCAATGAAAACTTCCTCCCCCACAAGATCTTGACTTTATGTGCATGCTTATAACATTGGGTATTTAAAAAAAAACAAATTGGTTAAGCTTGATGTCGACAAATGTATACAGTTACAGCTTTGTACACTTTTATACACATACCAATTGACTTATTGTGGAACAAATAAAATAACATGCCAGAGCTCTTTAAAAGTATTTTATCAGTTGAATGTTGATAAAAAACAAAAGTGCATTTCATTTTGTAATTTCTATCCCTTAGTTAGGGTTTCTGATACCCACTAAACACAAACGGTTACCTCATTCTAATTGTTATGTACCCTCTGTGTTTGTGCAGCGGACCAACCTTATCAAAGGAATCAAATTCCACATATGGACAATTCAGATGCTGTGCAAACAGAAAAGGATGGAATTCCTCATTTCTGGAAAAAAAAGAAGTTTCTGATTAGAACAAGGAGGGCAAGTATAAAACTATATAAAAAAAAGTTTCAGTCCTTTTCAAGTTAAGTGTCTTTTTCGTTTACCATTAACCAAAGAAAGGCTTTAACAAAAATAAACACTTAAAGATATAGTTTCTCTCAATCATGACTGCTGCTGCATTCTTTCCACACCTCAATCAAAGCCTTGCGAAAGTGGAAGATCAAAGGCTTCTGGAGGCTGTAAGTTACAGGTTTAACCTTCGCAAATTTTTCAAGGCTGTAAAATACACTTGTTTGTCAAGTATGTATCAAACTGACAATATTATCAGCTGTGTAAGCCATAGACATAAAATATTCTTTTGGGAAAATCTGAATTTTTGAAGACCCAGTTTATGTGTACAGGAATCCATTTTGTGTTTGGTACATTACATGCCAAGCGCTTGATGATGAGGAAATGTGTTTGTAGTTATCAATGAAGGGAGGGGAAGGAGAAAACAGGCAGAGGTCCAGAGTCTTTGTTTGATAACTGGATACGATTGAAATTGATAACACACCCTCTTCCCACTGGCCCAGAAGCAGGAAGTTGCATAAAGGGATGCAATCATAGCTTTCCAGAAAAATAAAAACACAACTTCCAGCAACGTATCATGGATCCCTTAAGAGTCCTACAGAGACAACATTATTTTTTTCTAACTGTATGAACTTCCTGCTTAATTATGGTATTTTCATTGTACAGTGGTCCTTTAACTTGAAAATAACTTACACTGATCCTTTAAAGAAATTATGTAATTTACTTATCAAAGCGCTCACGTTAATATATCGTCAGATGGTTTGTTTAGCTCCAGACTTGGCTTCTTCTCTCTCTTCTGGATAATGTAGCCCTGTGGGGGTGACAACACAAAACTGTAAATGCTCAACAATATGCTTGAATAAATAAGCTTGACTGTACCCTGAATGGCTATGTGTGTCCTTCTAATCATTTATGCTTTATGAGAAATGGGAAAATGTTATTATTTTTTTGTTCTGTAATAGTAGAGAATCACTGTAATCTAGGGAAGAAAACTAACATTTGTGAAATATGTAAAACTAATAATATTAGCAACTGTGCAAACCATGAGTATAAAACATTTTTGAAGAAAATCTTAATTTTGTCTGTTTGAGCACTTATTGGTAGCTTGAAGCCTTAAGGTAAGTTCTTAAGGGCCAAGGTAAAGGGTTGGGGAACCCATTTTCTTACATATCTCCAGAAGCATGCTGTTTGCAACTACAGTGGATATAAAAAGTCTACACACCCCTGTTAAAATGTCAGGTTTCTGTGCTGTAAAAAAAAAATGAGACAAAGATAAATCATTTCAGAACTTTTTCCACCTTTAATGTGACCTATAAACTGTACGACTCAATTGAAAAACAAACTGAAAGCTTTTAGGTAGAGGGAAGAAAAAATATAAAAATAAAATAAAATGGTTGCATAAGTATGCACACCCTTAAACCAATACTTTGTTGAAGCACCTTTTGATTTTATTACAGCACTCAGTATTTTTGGGTATGAGTCTATCCGCATGGCACATTTTGACTTTGCAAGATTTGCCCACTCTTCTTTGCAAAAACACTCCAAATCTGTCCGATTGCGAGGGCATCTCCTGTGCACAGCCCTCTTCAGATCACCCCACAGATTTTCAATCGGATTCAGGTCTGGGCTCTGGCTGGGCCATTCCAAAACTTTAATCTTCTTCTGGTGAAGCCATTCCTTTATTGATTTGGATGTATGCTTTGGGTCGTTGTCATGCTGAAAGATGAAGTTCGTCTTCATGTTCAGCTTTCTAGACTGGTATTTGGAACTGTTCATAATTCTCTCTATCTTAACTAAGGCCCAGTTCCAGCTGAAGAAAAACAGCCCCAAAGCATGATGCTGCCACCACCATGCTTCACTGTGGGTATGATGTTCTTTTGATGATGTGCAGTGTTGTTTTTGCGCCAAACATATCTTTTGGAATTATGGCCAAAAAGTTCAACCTTGCTTTCATCGGACCATAACACCTTTTCCCACATGCTTTTGGGAGACTTCAGATGTGTTTTTGCAAAATGTAGCCTGGCTTGGATGTTTTTCTTTGTAAGAAAAGGCTTTCGTCTTGCCACTCTTCCCCATAGCCCAGACATATGAAGAATACGGGAGATTGTTGTCACATGTACCACACAGCCAGTACTTGCCAGATATTCCTGCAGCTCCTTTAATGTTGCTGTAGGCCTCTTGGTAGCCTCCCAGACCCGTTTTCTTCTCGTCTTTTCATCAATTTCGGGGGGAGCTCCAGTTCTTGGGAATGTCAATGTTGTGCCATATTTTCTCCACTTGATGATGACTGTCTTCACTGTGTTCCATGGTATATCTAATGCCTTGGAAATTCTTTTGTACCCTTCTCCTGCCTGATACCTTTTACCAATGAGAGGGCTTTTGCTATGGGATGCGACTAAGAAAATTTCAGGAAAGACCAACTAGAGCAGCTGAACTTTATTTGGGGTTAATCAGAGGCACTTTAAATGATGGCAGGTGTATGCTGACTCCTATTTAACACGATTTGGAATGTGATTGCTTAATTCTGAACACAGCTACATCCCCAGTTATAAGAAGGTGTGCAGACTTATGCAACCACATTATTTATTTATTTTTTTCTTCCCTCCACCTAAAAGTTTTCAGTTTGTTTTTCAATTGAGTTGTACAGTTTATAGGTCACATTAAAAGGTGGAAAAAGTTCTGAAATGATTTATCTTTGTCTCATTTTTTTACAGCACAGAAACCTGACATTTAACAGGGGTGTGTAGACTTTCTATATCCACTGTATAATAGCAAGCCCTGCACTTGCAGAGAAATTTACAACAACGTGCCATGGATTTTTCCAGGATCCAGCAGAGGAATATATATATATATATATATATATATATATATATATATAAACAAACTTTATCATATTTTCCATGCTTAATTAAAGTACTTAGGTGCACATTTCTCAAATATATTACATATGTAAAGTTGCCAGTTCATGGGGGTTGATACCTCAACAATAGTTAGAATTGATTTGGAAATAGAAACTGCAATGCTGATCTTTAGATTAAATTCATCTATCACCATCCCTTACATCACGCACTGTAAGCTAGTTATGATGTGCTTAACATTTAAAGTACTTGCGCAGCAAAAAGTAAAACATCTAGCATTTAATTAGAAAAACAAATTAATTTGGTCCCTGGAGGCGTTTATACTTTGGTGAATTTTGTGTGCGTCTGCAAAATGTTTACATTTCTGCAGGTGCAACATTTGCATCTATTCATGCAAGCTGCCTGCTTTTTAAAATGTATGATGGAAAGGGATAGGTGTCACACTGTAAAAGATTCAGTTATTTAACAAACACACCTCCCGTCTTCTCTCCACCTGCAAATAATATAAGCCCACCTCACAAGCATCAGGAAGTGTTGAAATCAAACAAAATGGCATCTTCTGCATATATTCAGAGTTTTCATAAAATAATCATTTACTCTGTTAATGGCTTAATATTGTTAGTTTGTTACACAGTTCACAAATATGCATTTTCTGTTGAACTCCGATGATTATTTAAGAGTCAGACTTAGATATATGGTAAAAAGCCAGAGCAACTTACCTTTCCTTTAAAATTCAGTGTTAGATCCATGTATTCCTCTGCCTTCCTTAAGGCCATATGAACCTTTTCAACATCTTTAAGAAAAAAAGACAACAAATATAAAATTACACAACATTCATTATTCTGTAGTGTAATCTGCAACAGCAACAGAGCTTTTATACATAAAGGTCACTGAAAATTATGCAATTAAAATGTGTTTGTTTTCAGGAACTCCGCTGACCTGTGTCTCCTGATAGCTGGTCTACCTTGATGTTGCTGGGCAGGCCAGTCTCTAACAGACAGTGCTCAATCAGAGTGGCTCCATAGGCTGTAAAAAACGCAAGTCAGTTAGTTTACATTAGTTCTTCACAACTTAGCGATTAACATCAAAAACACTTACGCAGATGTGGATTAAGAACTCTCTTTAGTTGGTCTCCTTTCTGTGCACTTGCTAGGACTTCTCTCAGTCTGCAGAGACAAAATAAATAATTAAACAAACAAACAAACCATACTCCATTAAATCACCACCGTAAATTAGTTTGGGAACTGTGCAACAAACTATCATTAGTAGCAGTTGTATAAGCCACCGGTATAACATTATTATTCAGGAAAAAAAAATCTATATTTTAGCAGACTCTAATAGCCATGACAGTACTATTTACTTTTACAAGTAGGGCTTTCCATTTTACTTGCAACAGTCTTCTAGTGAGCATGATGGGTGAGAAAGATGTAAAATTCTAAAAATCTCTACCACCTTTCAATATTGAATAGATAATTAAAATTTGCAAAAAACACCCATTCTCCAAGCCAGACAAAATATTGAATTTACAAACATGGAAAATAGAATCTACTGAAACGAAGATATTTTATAAAAATATTTTTGTGCTCATGACTTGATAAAATTGGTGTATACAAACATACATTTCCCAAATCATAATATGTTTTGTTTTTTATTGCTTTAGAAAGTACGGAGTCTTATATAGACTTAAAGGACCAGTGTAAGATTTTCATGTTAAATATATTTCTTTAGCTCACCATTAATAACATTAAAAATACATGTGCAAATAGCATTAAATTAAATCTTTAGAGAGAAAATATAATTTAAAAACACAGTTTACCTTATTAATAGCCCCTGCTGTGCCCCTCCCAGTCTCTCTCATTATCCTTATCACTACTGAGAGGAAGCAGAAGATTTCCACTATGATAACACTATTCAAGCCTTATACTAAGATAGCATAAATAATATCACAGTTTAAATTCTCCACTTCCTTTCAGTAGTGCTTAGGAGAATTTTAGAAGTAGGAAGGGGTACAGCAGTGGCCATTAATGAGAAAAATGTGTTTTCAAATTATATTCTCTGGATAAATATTTCATTTGCTGCTTTTTGTAATGTTAATTAATTGGGAACTACAAAATAGGTGCAACATGAAAAGTGAGTACAATGGTCCTTTAAAGTAAGTACTGCGAGTTGTCACACTTTGCGAGCCTCGCAAAGAGAGGCGAGACGTTTGTGGCCTGTAGGGCCGCAACTGCGAGCCTCGCAAAGGGAGGCAAGCCGTTGAGGCATGCAGTATTAAGGCTGCAAAGTGAGGCGAGCAGTTGAAGCACGCAGGAGTTGGGCTGCAATGAGCGCCAAAGGCGCTCCTTGGAGGGTTGGACACGCGGGACTTAGCTGGCAATCATCCCGAGACACACAGAACTTAGCTGCAATAAGGCCTCATCACGAGGCCCCTGAACTTTGCGACGGACGCAAAATTATGGCCCATGTGGTGGGAAAAATGTCGGGCAAAAAAACATAAAAATTCTGAAACAGGATGAAAACGAGGTCATCAAGGCCAGGCACGCAGAACTTAGAAAATACACAATGCAAAAGACAGTAACACAGGCGAACAACGCCAGGCACGCGGGACCTAGAAAATACACAACGGCAAAGACAGTAACACTTACACCAACAATGCCAGGCACGCAAAACTTAAAACCAACGGCAGTCATCCGCACAAAGATTCAGCAGAGACACATAGGAGAAAGACACATGGAAGGGACAGGGGGAGATGCTGGAAAGAGACACATGGCATCCCTAAGCACAAAAGTCGCAGGTTGCCGAGGCTCATGATTGAGCTCATTGCTGCTCTCATCGCGAGGACTGTAAAGTAGATGGGTGGAGAGGCTCGCAATGAGCGCCAAAGACAATTTCCTAGTAGTCTATATAAACTTCATGCTTTTAAAAAAAATTCACACGGACACATTAGAATACAGCGGAGATGCACATGTGTGACAGATTAAGTTCTTCATTGTTCTGCTGCAACTCACAGACCTCATATAATACCTTAATGTTTTCATACATATTGGAACTTCATTAACAGTATACTTTCTTAAAATAATAGCATAATTCTCCTTCAATTTAAAACTACCTATTTACCTTTCTATGCTGAGGATCGGCTCTCGTGGTTTTGCGATATCTACAGGATAGTGCTCTCGAACTGCAAATTTCACATCATCAGACTCATCTGTGCGAAACCTCAAGATGTTCAAAATAAGATATTCATGGTCTGTAAGGACAATGTTACCCTGCAAAGACATTGCAGTGTTAGCGGTTCTAAGGTTTATGCTCATATACACAGCAGATACAGATTGCACTAAACACAGGTACACTGAAGAAATGAAACATCTCTATGAAATGGTCTAAATTGTTATAAAAATAAATAACAACTCCATAACTTAACTAGTTCTCTGAGAATATCAAAAAAACGGTTTTGTAAATAAAGAAAAAAAAGCAGTCTTTATATTTTTAATTGACATAGTTGATGTTGCAAATATGGTATTGTTAACAAGTACTTTATCAACCGAATACAATAAGACTGTAGTATGCCATTTTGTGCTGTCAGACTTTTTGATCTACCCATAAACACTCAATGGAGCAATATCTTAATGAGTGATTATTGCATTTAATTTCCATTTGTAATTTTCATTGTTTTCTGCACAGTTGACAGCACAACGAGACTGGGCATGCCCAGATCCAGGAAACTGCAAAGGAAATAACAAAGGGGTTTACAATAATTAAATGCAACAATCTCTCATTAAGATAATGTTTCAAACCCATTCTATGGGTGCATCAGAAAGGCTGACTGACCACTCAAAATGACAAACTTCAGTCTTATTTTACTTAAGGAAAATGCAAAATATTAATATGATTT